>UELV01172070.1:0-10190 GCA_900490015.1 Megastigmus stigmatizans | reverse complement strand
TTGTCCATGGACACTTTTTATGAACTTTTCTAGCATATTCGACACTGATTTCGGAGTTAAAATATTGATTTTATGAAAAAATATTTTACAAAAATCACGATTTTCCACTGAAAAAGCAAACATAACCTATGAAAATCAGTTTGTAATCAAAAACCAATAGCGTATTTCGAAAGTTCAGAAAATTTGCGATCGAAATTGACTTGTCCAAAATTTTTTGCAGATCATTTCACCCGTCTTTATAGCAATTGAAAAACACCAAAAAAATTTGTCTGTTTGGGCCTTAACGGGTTAAATGGAAAATTTAAGCTATTAAATAAACAGTCAAGAGACTGTCTAGTGGAGCAAGCAAAGCATAAACCCGTAAAAAAGATCCCTAAGACTGCTGATATTAAAAAGCTCGTCGCGTATACAGAAGAAGTACGATGCAATGCAATGAAAAATTTAAAAGAAAAATTCCACTATGAACAGTGGAAGAATTTAAACGAATCCACATTACTTGGATTGCAGTGCTTCAATAGAAAAAGTCAGGGAGAAATATCAAGGCTCCTCTTGGTCGATCTCAACCAATCCGCTATGTACAAATTGGATGATGTATATGTAGGTGACGAATACACAAAAATGTGTGAGAACTCTAGAGTAGCAGTCAAAGACTATATAAGAGTATCGATCACAAATAAAAAGGGGTTAAAAAATGTAGGGTTGCTTATCCACACGTCTCTTTTGGAGAGTATCAATCTAATAATAAATTTTAGAAAAGAAGCAAAAATTAAACTCACAAACAAATACGTCTTTGCTAAGAAGTCAAACAACGAAGATTGTGACAGTTATTTTATTGCTAGTGACATAATGCGAAAATACTCGAAGTTATGTGGTGTGAATGATAATGAATCACTGCGCGGGACTGAATCACGCAAGCAGTTAGCTATAATGATGCACAGTATGCAAAGCGGCACGAAAAATGCTTCTCTTGAGTTGACTGATTTAGCAGGTTTAATGGGCCACGATTACGAAATCCATAAGGAATACTATAGATTGAAAGTCCCTGTGAGAGAACTGCTTACTTTGCCACCTCTACTGGAACAGGCACAGGGTTTGAATCTTCCATCATTAGAGCCACAAGGAGAAAAGCAGGAAATCTCAGTAAGTCCGTAAATCTTCATCACACAGTCAAAATAATGAACAGATCGAAACCTCAATCATGCATAAATCTGTGAACGACACTGATTCTAGTTTCAATCCGTCTTGTGCAGAAGGTTTGAAAAACCCTTATCTCATATAGTTTGAGCTGCGGATTGTATCTGATAAAATAACAATCTTTCCTAAATATACATACGTACATTCTTTCAGATTCACGGAGTAGAAGCACCTCAGAGTCTTCCGATGATTGCAATTATTTAAAAAAACTCGCGCAAGAGAGAACTAAAAAAGGAAAAGCAAAAAGAAATCGCATTCCTTCTGATTGTGCCAATAAGGATAATAAAGGGAAAAAAGTATGTTTTAAATAATTCAAGCAAAAATAATCCATTACAAAAATAATTAATCTATAATCGGAACAACTATTTTTACAAGCATTATTATAGAAAAATGATAATTACAATATACCTAAAATTATATTAAACTGTACTGAAGATTATAGTTTTTTCAAACACTACTATATTTCGTCGGGTGGGAAGAATAAGGTGCCAACTACCTAAGCGCGTAAGAAAGGTGCCATTTCGCATTCTCCGTTTTTTCATTGACTTTCGGGACACACTGTAGAGTTTAAAAAGATTTGTTTCTGATTTTTCTTGTGATTTAATAAGAAGCTCTTTATATGGTTCTTTATATATCTCAAAACAAACCAGAAAAAAATCTTTGTAAGTTCTGCAGCGTGTCTCGAAAGTCGATGGAAGAACAGAGCTTGCGAATTAGCACCTAATTACGCGCTTAGGAGAGTAGGCACCTTATTCTTCCCACCCGACGATTTATCAACTGCCTGCTACACAGTTACTAGTAGTGTGTGTATGTGTGGATATGCGTGTGCGTGCGTGCGTGCATGTGTGCATGCGTGTGTGTGTGTGAGAGAGAGTGCTTTTGAGTGTATATGGGAGTGTGTGTCTGCTTATGAGATAGAATGTCTGTATGTGAGTTTGTGCAAACAGGAAAAAGAAATGTAGGAATAGCCTGCGGAAAGATAAAATTTCTGAAATGTAAAGTATATTTAAGTGAATTAATACAAGAATTTTATTTTTAGTTAAACGCGTTCCATGGAGTCAGGAAGAGAAGAATGCCGTAAAGGAGTATATGAATCAAAATGGGATGCCACGATTAGTATCTACTGAATTCATTAAGAAACTCCAAAAACAGTACCCAATACTAGAAAAAAGAGAAATTTTAGTTTTAAGGGAGTTCTCTTGATAATTGAATTGATGATGTCATTGACTTACAAATTTTTATGGAGCAAGGTAAATGATTGAAGAAGCTTCAGTTAAAATTTCGCGAGGCTAGGGTACCCCAATGCCAAGAATTAAATATTTTTGTTATTGCTTTTTTAACACGTAGTCTTATGGGAAAGATTCTCTTTTTCCCGATTATAAATTAATTGATGATGACAGCTTTTCGATTTTTTTTTATAGTAATATAGAGATTTTTTTTAATTTTTAGCAAAGTTTCTAAAGTACCATAGGGTAACTGTGAAATAAGAGGGAGTTGATATTCCATATATAAATTTCATTTGCCTATAGGTTATACATGCAGAATATATACCTGTATATACCGACTGCACTGATCAAATCTAGTAAATTCTGTACTTGACTTCCTACGTATAAGGAGAAACTCCTTAAGAGCATACGTGCATAACAATTATTTTAAAAAATCATAGGATGTCAAATAATGTATTATATAATATGTTCATAATGTATAAATATGTACATCCTAATAGATGCGGCAACCGGCTGAGCTCATCCATTTCATCATTTAGAATAATTAAGCCATTTAATAATATAGCACTCGTTATGATTGAATTTTTAACGGCAGCTATAGTATCACTAGATTTTGCTACTACTTTTATTATATTACTACTATTAGATTTTAATCGTCTTTTTATTAAATATAATGTCATATTATGACTGTTTAGCGTACTATTAGTTTACAATAAACCAATACTCGAAAAAAGAGAAATTTTAGTTTTAAAAGCATACGTGAATAACAATTATTTTAAAAAATCATAGGATGTCAAATAATGTATAATATGTATATAATGTATAAAATATGTACATCCTAATAGCTCGGTATACAGCTAATTTCATCCATTTCATCATTTAGAATAATTAAGTCATTTAATAATATAGTACTCGTTATAATTGAATTATTAACGGCAGTTATAGTATCACTAGATTTTGCTACTACTTTTATTATATACTACTACTAGATTTTATTCGTCTTTTTATTAAATGTAATGTCATATTATGACTGTTTAGCGTTCTATTAGTTTATCATCTAATATTCGTGAAGAACATAATATAGAAGCACAGATGGCATATTATCTATTAAAATACCTTAAAAAGTAAAGTTAAAAACATTATTTTATTGTGTTTATTAAGGCTTTATTTCACCTTTTCACTGCCTTTCATTTTCAATTTCATTGTTCATAATTGTCTTTGTAAACACCTTTCTAAAGAAAATTAATTTGAAATTTTATAAGTACTTATAAACTACTTTCTATGAAAATTCATTTTCAGTTTGATCATTCATATTTAAATGTATTTTTAACTATCGTTTCATAATAATTGATTTTCAATCTAATTTGGACTAACAAGTAGAACCTACGATTTCCATAAAAGCAATTTTGCTCAAACTTTGTAAAGTAGTTTCTGGTACCTAAAAGCAAAATTAAGAACCAATAATTCCAGGCAATGATGTGAGTTCCGATAGCGCCGCATATCGTATCAAATAAGAAATAACAAATTTTAACAAAAATCGGATTCCAATATTGGCCTTATCAATGTAACATATGATAAGTAATACATCAATTGCACTTTCACAACCCTGACTGATTTATTGGGAATAGGTCCATAGTCACGATTATTTTTAATAGCAATCCAGATAAGGCAGAAAGTATCTGCCAGCCACATAACCATATTTTCACGACCGCCAAGGCTCTGACATGAACGCATATGGTATCAAATAAGAAACAACAAATTCCGTTTCAAAATAACCGCACGGAATTCTTGCTAATTTTTTCCCAATTCGCCGCCTGAATTACCAAGGAAATCCTAAGCAATATAAGCGGAATCCACGTAGATACAATGACAGCTTCGTTTAATATGATATGCCTGAAGTTAATGCCAACAAAATTAAATAACTAGTAATAAATGTACTTTTAATAATAAGAACGTAATGTTCGTGGATGAAGGTTCATAAAGAAAAGGTGATGATCCTTACGCACCAATGAATTCAATATTATTTAAAAGGCCGACGTTTTGAACGCTTTATTATCGCCCTGAAGAGAGATGCAAAATACTAAAGCGTTCGAAACTTTGGCCTTTTATACACAAACGAAATCATTCGTTCCCAAGCCAATTGCCTTAATAAAAAGATTTGCTAAGAACTGGTTGGATTGGACAGCAATGGGATATTGGCGCACAATACCGGAAAATCATATTAGTTAACTCTGGTCGAAACCGTATATACCAAGAGTTTTGTACGGATACCAATCTGAGAAAAGGGCTGTCGCCATAATCCGGTATTGTATGCAAATATCCCACTCACTAACGAGCTACACAGTTCTTGACAAGTCCTTTGGTTATGGTTTAATTTTATTGCCTTTAACTACAGGTACATCACACTGAACGGAGCTGTTGCTGTAATCCGGTACAGTGCGCTAATATCCAACTCCCGTGCATAATCGTTGCTGTATTCCGGCACAGATCGCTAATATTCTATGACCGTGCGGAAATTGGTGACATAATTGGCATGCTCCTACAGTTATGATTAATGTCATTGGCCTATTGGTGAAAATGTCTTGCAAAACAAATCATTGTCGCCTTAATCCGGTATAGCCAAATAATAGCTAAATCTGATATTGCATTCGTTTCCTGGTGAAACAATTAAAAATCAGATAAGTTAACTCTGGCCAAAACTGTATATGCCAAGAGTTTTTTACGGATACCAATCTGAGAATAGAGCTGTCGCCATTATCCGGTATTGTGTGCCAATATCCCACTTACTCATGAGCAGCACAGTTCTTCTCAAGTCCTTTATACGGTTTCGACTAGAGTTAACTAACATTATTCTTAATTGTTTTAATGCGACAATGATTTGTGTTGGAAGGCATTTTCACCAATAGGTCAATGACATTAATCACAACTGTAGGAGCATGGTAATTACGTGATAGATTTCTGTACGCAAATACTACAGTTGTGATTAGTGTCATTGGCCTATTGGTGAAAATGTCTTGCAAAAGAAAACGTTGTCGCCTTAGTCCAGTATAGCCAAATAATAGCTAAATCTTATTTTGCATTCGTTTCCTGGTGAAACAATTAAAAATCAGATAAGTTAACTCTGCCCAAAACTGTGTATGCCAAGAGTTTTGTACGGATATACCAATTAATACAAAGCGGGTTCAAGTCCTGCTTGTGACGGTTTTTTTTAATTTTTTTGCTTTTTTAAATTTATGTATAATAGTTTAATCATACTAATAATTATGAAATTTCAGTTTAAAATTAGTATTTTCTTTGTAATTTTAAAGCAATTTTTATAATAATAATTTTTTGGTTGAGTGACTAGTCACATGATTTATCACGCGATTAATCATATGATAAATCATTCGATTAAGTCATATGATTAATCACATGATAAATCACGTGATAAAGCATATCATTAATCATGCGATTATTTTCAGTAGGGATATTCAAGTTTCATGTGTAAAAATGGAAAAATAGGAGCGCTTCTGTGCCTATTTACCTGGTGTTTAAGTCATGTAGTTTGTGAGTATAAAGGCAATTATGCTGACGTCTGCATTTTTAATACATTACCTGCACTAGCTAAAATTCTGTTAGGCACGTATCTCCTTCTTCTTCATAAACTAGATATTCTTAACACAAGCTAATTAATGGCATAACGGGCACAGCAGCGGCCCTATTAGCCAAATGAGAAGAAGAAAATACAATAACGGAGTTGTTTGTTACGACAGGTAATGTGGTAAAAATGCAGACGTCAGCATAAGTACCTTTATACTCACAAAAATATGATGTCAACCACGTGGATTTTTTAAACAGGTACGGATATTCGAAGACTTAATTTCCATCATTTCAGTTTTTGGTGCGATTAAAATATACAATTGAGTAATAAATAAGCTTTGAATTTTACAAAGTTTTATTATCAACGAGTGTCGTGAAAATGCTGGTGATAGAATATCCATCTGTTATAATATTTATTGTAGGGTCATAAAGAAACATCACATTGAACGAAGCTGTCGCTGTAATCCGGTACAGTGCGCTAATATCACAATTCCGTGCAAAATCGTCGCTGAAATCCGGAATGGAGAGCTAAAGTTTCCTATTCCCGTGCAGAAATGTATGACGTAATTACCATGCTCAGAGCAATTTCATTGGCCTATCTGTGAAAATGTCTTGCAAAACAAATCATTGTCGCCTTAGTCCGTTATAGCCAAATAATATCCAAGTTTCATATGGAAAAATGGAAGAATAGCGTTCAAACTTCGGGTGCAGCCTTTTGCTTCGTCGGGTGATTGCGGCGATCACCTCTCGGGGAGCAAAAGTCCATTTTACACTCATGTAGTTTGTGAGTATAAAGGCAATTATGCTGACGTCTGCATTTTTAATACATTACCTGCACTAGCAAAAATTCTGTTAGATACGTATCTCCTTCTTCTTCATAAACTACATATTGTTAACACAAGGTAATTAATGGCATAACGGGCACAGCAGCGGCCCTATTAGCCAAATAAGAAGAATTTTTGATTCAAAAAGGCACTATGTATCAAACATATTTTTTTCTTTCAACTTTAATTCGGCAATGACATTGAAAATTAAAAATATAAATAAAAAAATAATAGTATTATAATATTATAGTAAGATTACCTTTATTATAATTTTTTTATTTCTTATAATTTTAATTTTCCATGTTATTGCTGCCGACTTAAAGTTGAAAGAAAAAAATATGTTTGCTATATAGTCCCTTTTTGAACCAAAAATTTTACATAGTACCTTTTTGAATCTAAATTTTTAGATAGTGCCTTCTTCCACCGAACTGAGGATATTTCTGGGGACTTATGCCGACATAAGTACAAAGTAAAACGTCTGCATAAGTACCGCCTTGCTAAAGAAATTATCATCACACTATGTTCACGTCCACATAATTTCTCAAAAGTCTGCATATATCTCGTTTCGTGTTTGAAAATGTCAGCATAATACACTATAGACAAAAATACACGTTCATACATCTAGATACACCCAGGGGGGTGTTAAATTAGATGAACATAAATAAAAAAAAATAATGAATGAGAAATGCTAACAAAAAATGATTAAGAATTATAAATTTTGATAAAATCTGATAATGTTAATATTGTTACTAGTATGACAATAAACATCCCTACTACATTTGGATGTAATGAATTTATTGTTCTGTGGAAAATTTTAACAAATTAATAGACTTTAGTCATCTTCCTCGAAACAGTAATTTTTTTCTATTTACAAGTATATAATTTGCGACTTTTATTTATATTATTGTTGTAGAAGGCGTGTAAAAAGTTCCAGGATGGCTGGATAATTTAAAAATGCTCATTATAGAGAAAAATGCTCTGGACCAAAGTTATAGATTTTTCCCGGGCAATCAGATCGTGACTTTAAATTTGACCTTGCCCATGACTTTAGGGGTCGCTTCAAGGTCAAGTCATTCTTTTAAATGGAATTCCATCTTTTTGTCACCGGAAATGAAAAGAGTAGAAAATTCTACGATCGATTATGAAATTGACTAACTAGTACATATATAGAACAATTTTTCCACTAAAGCGTGCGGAACTCCGTTGTCGGGGTAATCTGTATCAGCACTGACCGCGTATTGTACTTCAGGCCATTTTAAGACATTCAGATATTTTTATAATTGCTGATAACAAGCTTCTGAAATATATTACACAGATGTTTATTGTCGCTGAGATCTAAAGTGATAAAATAATGGCCTTTTCGTATAACGATTATAAATCCGTTAAAATGATATAATGACCACATTATAAACTATATTTTACAGATATATTAAATTGCTACTTTATTATATTTGATTTGCAAGAATTTTTGTACTAAATTACATGGAACGCCATTGAAAAATTTGTCAACGATAGTTACAGATTAATGTCAGCTATAATTAAAAGTTTCAAATATCGTAAAGGTAATGTGACTTTTGTACTACGGTCATCGTAATGCCCCAAGTATTTCCGAAAAATTGTCTGCATAGGTGATAAGACTTACGCCGACACGTATTTAAAAGAAGTTCAAGAGTTATGCTGACTAGTTTGCACAAGTACTAATGTATGTATAATTCTTATTACTTATGCGGACACTTATTTATAAGTACTTGTAATTGTGCAGACTTGTCGGTATAAGGTACGTTACAATTCCAATAGTTAAAATTGATGATATCTTTGTTATAAAGAATAAAAAACCACTCCGATTGCGATACATTCGTTCAGATAGCCTTACTGCACCTACGTATGCACTTAAGTCTTAACTTTTTTTGTGTCAGTACAAGTGACTATACATAAACATATATATATATATATAAATATTTTGGTTTCGATTATCGTCTCAAATTGATACTTTTAGTATAAAATTGTTGAACGAGAGGTTGTTTTAGAATTAAAGCAGAGTTTTACATTTAAAATGATTAAGTTTATTAAACAGAAAGAAATTGCGTATACTTGACGTGTCTACTCGAGGGACTCTCCTGGGATCAGCTCAGTTGGCTCGATCTGTCGTTGATTAAAGCTAGTAAATCACTGACTAACGTTTCTTACTGGATTAAGCAGGATAGCTTGATCCCTGCCGAAAATTCTGAGAGGTAAAAAGAAGATATGTTTGTCAAAGTCCGTCCGGTGATGCCAGGTCAGTACGTAACGCAACCAGCTGCGCTGTAGCTGAGCTGAACGCCTGACGCGCGAAAATAGAGTGTAATGTAAGTATATGTGTGGTGTAGTCGATGGAATTTATCTTAAAGTAAAATTAGTTTCGGGACGTTACAGGATTGTTAGGATCAATAACTTTCATCGCACTCTAATCTAAGTTTCTGTTACAATGATCCAGCGTATTCAGCTCATTCAACATAAAAGTTAATACTTTAGAAGCTCGACATAAATTCGACTGACTGAAGTCTAGATTAAAAGGAGATAAATTCAATTTTCTAAATATTCCAATATCTTTTTAACTAAAACGTTAGTTACAATAAAGAAAATTATATTTTCCTCAGAAAATAAGCACAGATTTAACCTAGCGAGATCTAGTTTACACCAATTGACAAGGAAATTTAAAAGGTTTTATTATTTTGTGGACGTATGTATTTGATTTAAATAACGTGTCAGCTGCTAAACTTTATAGCTATAAGAATTAGAGTTTGAAGTGGTGTCGTTTCAAAATAATTTTCTTTTTAAAAAAAAAGTTTACTATAATAATAATTCAATCGATTGTATTAAATAATGCCTTATCCCGTTGAGTTCACTGGAGCTGAAAAAATATAGGAACGATTTTTTTTTGTGTAATAAGTACTATAAAATTTACCTTTAAAAAGGTAAAACTTGTGGCAAGTATGATGTGTTTTCCGCAGTAAAAAATAAAATCTCTTTAGTTACTGCATCTATGTAATCTCTTTTTGATAATGTAAAAAGTAAAATATATTTCTTACTGCATAACGCCGAATTCATATTTGTAACTAAATAATAAATTATATATTAAATTTTTTATATTATCTAAATTTGACCTTAAGAAAGTTATAAAATAAATAGAAATTACTGTCAAAGCTTCTATTTGCCCCAGTAATTCTAATTCATTTCTATAAAATGCTTTTAGACAATTCTTAGCCTGTTAATTTTTTAGATAATAAATTTAATAATTTAGTGTAACAATTTCACAAATTGTCTTAATTATAACATTTTGTGTTTATAATTTTATTTTTTTTATAATAAAATTCACACCTCTTTTATT
>UELV01172065.1:0-18432 GCA_900490015.1 Megastigmus stigmatizans | reverse complement strand
TTTTTCTCAGCATTTCTTACCATACGTTTATGTAGACATTTCTGCATGAAAATCTGCAGAATTTTCTGCAGTTTCTTGTGCGCAACATACTGAAGATTTATCTACAAAAAATGCTGTAGTTTTTTATTAGCTTTTTTACGATACGATCACGTAGAAATTTCTGCAGGACAATCTGCAGAATTTCATGCAGTTCTTTTTTTGCAAAACATACTGCAGGTTATCCTGCAGTTTTATCTGCTGAAATTACTGCAGTTTTTCATGCCCTTTTTTGCTGATCTTTTACCATTCGATTATGCAGAAATTTCTGCATGAAAATCTGCAGCTGTTTCTGCAGATTTCTCTGCAGACGAAACCGCTGTAGATTTTCCAGAAGGAATACCTGTACGTTTATCTGCATTTTTTTCTGAAAAATCTGCAGGATTTTCTGCAGAATTTTCTGAAGATTTTTCTGTAGGAAAATCTGCAGGATTTTTCCATAAGGGTCGAATCTTTATCAACCTCCAAAATTACTCTGTGACCGCTCCCTAATATAAAAATTCAAGTTAAAGAAATCGCTTTTTTTTTAAATCACTTCAAGACCATGGATTACGGAATGAATTTTACAAAAATTATTGATAAATAAAAAATAGCGTTTTTGACGTTCTTATTTTTATACAACTTAACTAATTAACCAATTTTAATATAATATTTACTTTTGTAGATAATTTTAATACCTTTATTTTTCATTCTCAATATTTTTATCCAATTCTTAGTTTCGTCAATGTAAGCGAAAAACTATTATTTGGTAAATCGTTTAAACGTTTAAGCGTTTTTTTGGAAATAAAGGAAGACTCAAAATTACACTCAAACATATAGACTAACAAGGGGAACCCAAGGAGTCCTGGAAACCGATTTTGATGAAACTTTACAGAGACATTCTTTGATCGAAAATATCCGATACGTTTCTCGTATTTTAGTTAAATGTGTCCTGGGGCCCGAGTTAATGCCTGTTTAATCAAAATATATGATTAATCATGGTTCTCTTAAAACCTTTATTGCAAGGCCAATATATCTTGTAGAAAATATTACAAAAAAGATATCAAAAGTGTAGATAATAAGCTGTCACTTGCATTTTTAAACGATCAATTACCTCTTTTCGTTCAAAAATTATGAACGATCGAACATCGTTAATTTTAGATGCATTTTTCAACTGAAATAAACTAGGCAGTGCACGTTGTGTTATCGTAACTGGTGACATTGGTGGTAATGCTTTCATACATCAGGTAATGATAAAAATAGTATCATATTATTAAAAATGTATTTGCCAAATTGTGTCAATAATCAATCCAATAAAAACAGTATACAATTCTATGTTATATCAATTTAATGTTATTAAATAATATTAAAAAAAATCAGTCTATTAAATTTTTTTATAATATTTATGACTAATACCAATTTTCTTAATATTTAAAGATTTCATGAGTAATTGAAAAGAGATTTATCGATAAGGATATCATCTAGAAAAACTGATGGATGCACAAAACATATATTTGAAACTTGGATTGGTGGCTCTATTTTAGCTTCAATTGGAACTTTCCAACAAATCTGGATATAAAGTGAAAAAGGCAACTAGAAAGAATGTGTCCGGGAAATTGGTATTATGGCTTACGATTATTCAAACACCAGAAATATGTGGAAGATTAATCTTGTAGTCTATGACTCAATAGCTTATTAGCTAATAGTTTGAAGTATGCGATTATTTAATTATTAATCAAATTAATACAAAGTTTTATATTTAATAATATTTGTAACAATTTTTTTTATCTTAAAAACTTTATATTTTACTTTATTTTATAATATCAAAGATTTTTCAAATATAAAAATAATTTAAACATTTATGGCTTACTGTACAGAAATACTGAAACAATCAATATTTTACAAGTATGGTCCCCAACCAATATACATTTGACAAAGATTGTCTACACTAATAGCATCCAAAATTAAGTGATTCACTTGACCTTCGACACTAAGATATAAAGTTAACGCTTCTAGTCGTTTTCCTCGAGTACCCACCATACCCTTTAGTCGTTCTTCTATACTTTTAATATGCTCCACAGCCTATACTTAAAGAAAGTTATAAATTAAAATAAGAAAAACGAAACTTTGTTTTAATTTTAGTACGCACCTTTTCATTTGTTTTTTCACCCGCATCAGTCAGTTGATTTTTATTCCAACTAACCAGTGGGTCATACACAAAGGGTTTTAGCACACTGATAAGCGTACTAGCTTGTTCTCGCAAAACTTTCATTGTCGTTCGACAAGACTGCCGGAAAGGTCCTTCATACTTTAATGGTCCCATAGCTTCTACCATATTGTGAGTCAAGCGAAATGGTACTCTTTCAGGATACTCCAAAGTTTCACCCTTGAAATGAAATATACATTGATGATCTACGATATTTACTTTCTCATTAGTAATTTAATATAAATAGTTACCCTGTTGAATAAGCAGTTGAAATCTACATGAACGCAATCTCCACATTTTGAATCAATTAGAATATTTTCTCCATGGCGATCGCCCAATCCTAATATATATCCGACCATTGACATAACTGCTGCAGTTCGAATGTATGCCGTTCGAGCTTCGTACCTGAAATATAATACTTATCGCTTACTTCAATGTTGTTTGCATATATTGAAACGTGAAAAATTTTCTTTACAAATGAGTAAGAAGAAATTGCTAATTTCCCTTTTTTATAATTATATATAAGGCCTAATTACAATTTTACTGCCTCTTGTTTAAATTAAGTAACTTATAACAAACGAAAGCAATTAATACTAACCATCCGTATGGATCAGGAAAAGCGTAATGAAACCAATCCCCAAGAACTGGAGGATGACGCGGTATAAGTTTTTCTAAAAATACCTGTCTCTTTTTTTCAATCGGATCCTTGAGCGCTGTAGATCAATAACAATATATTTTACAATTCCATTCCAAAATATTCGATATTCATTCTTTAATTATTAGAATATTTCCTTACCGCAAGTCATCGTTCGTATTTCTTTTACAGGAACTAAAATACTTCTTTCCTTATAAATTCCCATTAAAATATTTCTGTATCCGAGTAAATTTGGAACCCACTCTATCAAACCGCATTCTTCATTCAATGGTACAACGCTCTAAATATTTGTCATTATTAAGCATAATTTCTTATCAAAAACGTTTTTGTAGAAATTTATAATTAAACTTACATAAGTTCGAATACACAATCTTCTTCGACGAGATTCCGGATCTTTTTGAAGGTATTTATTAACAATATCATTAAACTCCATTAATCGAAAATCTCTACGTAAATCATCTTTTGGTTTGCACATAAATAGATATGAATTTCCATCGGATCCTTTTAAAGCAATACGTCGAGGACGTTGAAGTGACGGCATTACAGCTACTTGATCCTCAATACCGACTATACTTACCCAATTGCTGTAAAATTAATACTACCGTAACTTGATACTTATAAGCTGTTATAATTGTTAATAATTGAGGTACTATTTTCTTCAAAATTAATTATTATTTCTATTTCATGGATTTGATTGTATTATGTAAAAATCACAAAATCTACTTTTCGATGCAGTTGGCGTAAAGTCGCACTTTACGCATTGTACCAATTTTGAAATATTTTGAAAATGTTGAAAAATGCAATTTTACTCTCTCAGCATTGAAAAATAGTGTTCGCATCTCGGGCATAAAACTTTACACCCTTGTGTGATTCCAGATCTCTCGGACTGATTCCGCCGGCCCTCGGGTGCAGCGATCACATGTGGGTGTAAATTTTTACACCTATGATACGAAAAGTACTATTTCTAATAGGGATAATAATTTAATATTAAATTCCTAAACGATATTCAACTAACATTTAATTATAAAAAAGTTAATTGAAATTTTATTAAAACAAGTCAAATTGAATTGCTAAGTTAATGAAAATGAATATTACGGCACAAAAGGGTTATGCTGCTCCATGGATGCACCTTTCATTGGTAAATGAAGCTGTCTGAACTTTGAAGTTGGCATCATTATTGGACCGAACTCAGGATCAGCTAATAATCTCATTAAAGATCTTGATAATTGATTTACAGTTGTGATTTGTACTGTCTAAAATGAATTACGAATATAAATAAAAAATAAAAATGTATGCCATTTTCTAATAAACATAATAGTTTACATACTTCAGGTATATGTTTATTTGAAAGTTCAATGAGTCTCTCCCAAAGTTTATGGAAGTAATGAAGTAATTTTAACATCTCTGTAGTCTTTAGAGCATCTCGATTCAGTATCTCCTTGCAGCATTTTTGTCGTGCAGAATATGACGACTAAAGCAAAATAGTTTGTTTAGTTATTCATCAAATTACGCTTAGTAAATTATTTCACGTATACATGTAATGTACACAATATTTCACTATATCTCAAATGAAAATATCTTTTATTCACAGTAAATATGTTAAAAAAAATTTAGATATATTAAAAAATTTTATACTTTACATTGAAAACCGAAGCCATCATCCATAAACAATGCTGTGGATATGCCTTAATCAACTTTACAATAATTGTAAAAAGTGTATTTTGAACCTCTCGATTTGGATGACAAATTCTTGATACCAATTGACTGAACGCTGTCAGCCACATAAAAATTGGAACTCTCTCAATATAAACTTCTAAAATGACAATAATTTGATTTAAACGAAATATTTTTATCTAATATTTGCATTTTTTGCATTTGCATTATATATATATTTGATTATTAAAACCACTATTTACCTATAATTTTTGTCATTTGGCCTAATGTCTTAGCAACGGCATCAGAAGTACTATGCGCTCTGGCACGCGATGCATAATTTAACCACACGGTCAACATTCTGGGCAAAGATTGATGAATGTATTTGCAGCCACACAGTAAAGACTTTCCATAATAATTAACTATATGCGTTTGCATGTCCCTAAAATTTAAATAAATATTAGATATTATATTGTAATACAATCAATGCTTATTGTTTAAAACGTGTAAATGTAGTTTTTAATAATCCATAACAATCTACCGTCCGCTCGTTAACATACGCTCTTCATCGGTCATCTTATCTACGACAGATTCATAATAACGAGCAATAGCAAGGCAACTTTTCTCCCATGCTCTCCAAACTTCGTGTGCCTCTTTATAATTCATCATATTGCCATTAGCATCAACATTCAAAGTTTCGTCATTGTATTTCGCCCACAATAATTTTGCCTAATTGAATAGTTTATATTGCAAATTATGTAATTATTCTTCTAAAATATTATAAATTATGGAAATGTGCTTACTTATATTCATATGTATATAACGAACCTTAGCACACTGCTTTTTTTCAACAGTAAAAGTTCTGGGATTTTCTTTTTTATATTCTGCAGCTGGTTTGAAAAATGTGGTGAGACAGCGCCTTAGTGTTATTAATGCATCTTCAAGAGATCCTTTCTGCCAATATAGTTGAGCTTGTTCAATACACAGATCTTGTGGTGGACAAGATCCGGTTCCCGATAAAATATACATATAAGCTTGTTGATACAGTCCAGCTCTGTTTAAAATAAAAAGTTAATTAATAATTAAATTATATTTGCTTTTATAAAGAACTGCATAAAATATTTGTTCATACACGTTTCTTTCTATTTAAAAAATTATTTCTGTTATTTTTTTACATACTGTCATATCGAAATAAATGGTTTTGAAAGACGAATCAATAAAATAATATATGTGAACCTACTTTCTAGCAATTTTGGCGCTCTTCAGCCATAATTTTCCAATTTCTTCAATAATGACAGTCTTTTCTGTGTTGGAATTTGATTGTAGTTGTACTGCTAAATCCAATATAGCTCTGCGCATTCCCAAAATAAATTCTGCACCTCGTGAAGCATTGATTAATTTATCACGTTTTTCCCATTCTTCAAATATTACCGGCAAATTTTCTAAGTCTTCCAGCATAATGGAACAGGCCTTTTGAAATTCATTCATTATGTGCAATCTTAAAAAAGAAATTGTAGCTTGTAAACTTTGTTAATTATCTGCACCCATATATTTATACAAATCGAATTTTTAGTGAATGAAAATTCTGAGCGATCGACGAGTACGATATTAAAACAACAATTTGAACTGTAACATAAAATACTAAAATGTAAATAAATAATTTAAAAATCATCAAAATATCAAAAGATAAAGTGTGACATATACTTTTGTATAGACAATATAAATATTCTTACAACTTGGAAGCATATCTTTGAATTTCAATATCAACAAACCCTAACAATCTTGTCGATATCTATTTTTTCTTGAGTTTAGTATTGCCAATACAGGTTTTTTTTTAAAGGAATTCTTATGAAAATTGGCTTTGCAATTAATATAAATATAATAGGATTATATGGAGCGGAGGTTTGGGGGTGGAAGAGAAGATTAGAATTGGATAGAGTACAAAGAAAATATTTAAAGTGGGTGTTAGGAATGCATTAGAATACGGCAGATTATTTAGTTTTAGAAGAAACAAAAGAAATTTCAATTAGCCTAAAAGCGATTAAAAGGGCAGTTACATATGAAGAAAAAGTGAGAGAGTCGGATAAAGAATTGATTAATAAGTGTTTGGATGAAATAGAGAAAGGAAAAAAGGAGGAAAGTCAAGGAAAATGGGAGACAGATAGAAAAATGTGTTGGAAAAATGTTAATCTAGAAAAAAACGAAAGAGAAAGGATAAGAAGGGAGGGTGGGAAAATAATGGAAGATTTGTTTAATAGATGGAAAGAGAAAGATATAGGAAGTAGGAAAGCAAAAATAGAATATTGGAAGAGTGAATGTGATAAAGTATGTAGAGTATGTAAGAATGAGATGAAAACAATGGAACATGTTCTGAAAGAATGTAGGAAAGGATTAGAAAAGGAGGTGGAGGTGGCAGAATTACTAAATGAAGATGTTAGGGGATTATCTGTATTAAAAGAAATAATAAGATTAAGAAAAACAGAAATTGAATGAAGAATAAAGTAAGGAATGTAAATATTATAAAATGCGTTGAAACATGTCTTGTAAACATAAGAAGTCCTAAGCCGACAGGTACAGGATAATGTATTAATAAATAAATAAATAAATTAATATAAATATATGTCTTTAAAACATGCTAAACATAGGTTTCTGTGTTAAATTCTCAAAATTTGAAATTATATATCTAAATTTTTAATACTGCAATATATACTAAAAAATTAATAAAATGTTTAAAAATAAGTTTGAATGCGGTTTTAAAAAAAATTAAGGAAAATCGATTTTCTGAAGAACAACATCCTTAGGTCAACAAATACAACTGACATTTATCTAGATATTGCTTATCGAATTATAAATAAACTTACTTCATGATATAAGTATAACTTTGCTCATAAGCACCAGGTCGAGATGATGCTGTCAATAAGGATACCAGTTTTTTCTTAATTGATAAAACGTCAGGCTTTGTACGATTTTTCAAATCTTCAAGCAGATTCAATTTCACATTATTTTTCGAAGCTGTTCCAATTTTCCCGAAATGTGCTAGTTGCCAAAAGGGTTCAGAGTCACAAATAAGAGTTTCAAGTTCTGGACTGAAAAATTTTAAATAATTAAAAAACAAATTAGAATATTTATATATCCCCGATACAAAGAAAGCGACAAAAATTTCTATGTAAGTGTTACTTCAACTGAGAAGGGAGTGTATTGATATTAAAAATACCTATTTTTCATTAATAGTTAATAAACCTAATATATTTGATAAAAATAAAATTCTTTATCTGTAAACATATATCTCAATTAAAGATTTTTTACTCATTTTAGTATCCTCTCTAAATGCTGCCATACGGAAGAGATCATGCAAAGAATACACTATAATATGTAAGATTTTCCTTAATAACGAGCATATTAAGATGGATAGTCAAGTTGAATCCGGTCAACAAAATATTGTATTGCTTTACCTGTCTTCTAATACACCTTTCGTTATGTTCATGGCTGTAAAGGGCTGGTCCAATCCAAGATAGCATTGAATCATACCCTGCAGATATTTTGGCTTAGGAACTGTATTTTGCAATAATCTTTCATAACAAGTAGCAGCATCCTAAAATTGTTTAAATTATATCGATTTTATGCATTTATTTCATGATTTATGTTAAGATCTTATTGCTCTAGAAATAAAAAAAAATTTAAATTTCATTATACACACTGACCTGTAACTGTCCACTGACTTCATGTGCTAATACTAATTGTTGAAGAGTAGGGCATTGATCTTGACTAACTAAAATACCCGATACACCATCAGGCTCCTCAAGTTGCGTATAGATTTTCTAAAACCATTTATTTCAAATTTATAAATAACATAAAAATTATGATTGATATGATCTACATAAGATTTAATGTATGGTTATAGTTACAGCTAATAAACCTCCTTCGACTGATTCTGATAATCCCTTTTTACTAGAAGTCATATGCTGCTCCAAATATATAAGTGCTCTATGATATTCGTAAGATTGATAACATCCTTGAGCCAGTAATAATTTGGGAAAATAATCACAAAACTCTGAAATTTACATTATTCATCACTAAAACTAAACTAATCAAACGCACTTAAATGTACCAAAGTTAAATAGTCATTACTTTCAATTCTTTCATAATGATCGTCACGAGACTTTCGTCTTTCTCTCAACCATCTTTGTAAATGATCTAAAGTTGAAAAAATCACCTGAAATACAAATTGATTTTGAATACCGAATATGATAAAAAACCATTCTTTAATATATGACTTTAGTAAACAATTCAATTGTGCTCTTTTATTAGGAGATTATAATTTAAACAAAAATATGTTTTATGCAATACTTTGATAGTAAATAAAATCCATTTGATACTCCGTATGAAAAGCACGATTTATCGCACGAGGGAAAAATGACGGATGCGTTAAGTTGAATTTCTCACACATTGTGTCATAAAATACGGTTCAATATACATGAGCGAGAAATAGATTTCACCCTCGTGTGATCTTTTCATACTCGCTTCGAGCATGCGGAAACGTTCATATGAGCGTAAAATAACTTTATCGCACTAGTCTCGAAATCTATTATTTTAAGCGAAAAAGATAGATTAAAGGATAAGAATTCACTGAACTACGCTAAATGAAATAATATACCGTATATTAAATAAAACTATTACCTGTAAGCAACGGACGCGTCTGGCTTCATCAGATACTCGAGTGCTGCTGGATATAGTATCAACTTGAGCTCGTAGTGGTCTATTTCGTAAAAGTTCTCTGTCAACGTGTGATTTTTCATTTGTCGCAACTACTGATAGCATTTCCGTACTTAATTTTCTAATCTCAGTAGATGTACCCTTCGACACTACATAAGCTGCAATATTAAAGTTAATATTAAGTCTTTGATTTTAAATTTAAAAATCATCAAGGTGTGCGACAAAACCGCATAGTAGTTGATTTTTATCTTGTTTCACTAAACTATACTTTGAAATACTACTGAATATTTCATTTGAATAAAGTGTAGCTTACCAACAATGTATGGAATACAGAATGTCAAGATTTTTATACTTCTTTTAAATACTGGTCTACATGCATTTAATACATTGCTTATTGTATGGTCTTTTATATATTTGATCATGCTAACCGTCCAATAAAACGCCCACATTTCAAAAGTGGACCCTGATTCTGACCTGTTACAAAAAAATCATAAATACTGGCAAATAAGCTTAAAAACATAAATTAATGCAACATGTATCAGTAACAAACCCATAAATAGGATTTGGATATTCAAAGTCACTATTCGCAGTTGTAATGGTATAATGTGACGTCAGCAATGGAAAGATCATGTGTTGTGTTTTTGATGATAATTCATTCCAATATTTGCAATTTTTACCACCGGGCGAAATCTCGTAAAATCTTAATATTTCCTAAAAATTCACATATAAATAAATAAAAAAGTTAATATAATAAATTTATTTCTTTAAAATACGCACTTGTATTGCCAATGAAAAACAATCCATACTTTGTGTATTTTTTTGTGATTGATAATCTCTTACTAATTCACAAAACAAAGCATAGGCAAATTCTTCATTTATATCACATATGAATTTGGTATCACCTATCACAAAAATATAAATTACTCACTTTTTGTGTGGTGAAACTTTATACAAACACATTTAATTAAATTAAAATATACCTCGAGAAATTATTCTTCTCGGTAAAAGACTCGGTTCAATTGCTCCTAATTCTCCTATGCAATCGCCACTTGCAATGCAAATGCCTTCATCCTTATCTTGACAACCAGCCATAAGCGTATCTAACAACTTTAAAATATAAATAAATCTTTTTAATTTCAGAAATCGAATATTTTTATGCGCAATAATTAGAAAAATAAAAAAGTTTCGATTGTATATTTATTAAAACGGACTTTATAATTTTAAAATCTTTTGCGGATCAACTCGCTAATTTTTTAATCGAAATTCCATTTAATGAAATTAAATCAATTTGTCTAACGAGTACGTAAAGATTCAAATTATTCATAAAACAAAAAAAAATCAATATATTCATGTTTTATCTAAACCTATCCTTGAGGTAGAAAAAATTGAATCAATATGAGTGTAGTGCTAAAAGACTTACTTCTACAATCAGAGGATGAACATTAATATCGGATAATATTAAATCGTTAATATCGTCACGATTTTTTGCGAGGAACTGTTGCAAATACAAAAGCGCTTTTAATCTGACTTCATCGGTTTGATGGGTTATACGTTTGATCCATAATTTCAAATTTTCTTCCACAGTCTTTGGCCTATAAAAATATTTATAATTTTCATAACAATAGTAATAATAATGATAACGTTGACTTGTACCGTATACATACTTATTTTGTTTAATATGATTTATTATTCGAGTAGATATATTTGGAGACACTTTCAAATCATTTATAAAGAACAAATCTGAAAGATGTTCCTCTATTAGCTCCTTATTTTTTATCAAAAGATAGTCCAACATTCCATTAGTCTCTTTTGGATAAGTTTCAAGTAGTGGTACTAAGGACATACAAATGGTTGCCAACAAAGGTCCTAATTCTCTAACAGATGTACTAACAAAAATAAAATTATAATTTTATAACTAAAATATAAAGTTATTTATAAATATTAAACATAAAAATGGCATAGGCACAAAAAATAAACTAAAAATCCTTGAGACCTGACTAGGCAAATGTTTATGTAAATTAATTAATACAGAAGTTATCGTTCCTTGTTGCTTTATTCAAAGGTGTAGAGGGCTCGAATGATCATCAAAGAACAATTAATATTTTAAAGCAACATATTTATTGAGAGTAATATTAGCTACGACGTTACGATGGCTTAGCACTACTTATATGCCATCCTTATCGAATGTGTATATATATGTCGAGTCGTTTAATCCGATTCTCATCTCAGATTTCTCTATAACATTATGATTTTGAGATATAATAAGGTGTAAACACAGTCCATTTACTTTTGTATGTGGAAATCCATCTTTAACTAAACAAATCTCATACAACTTTAAATATATGAAACTTATTTTATTGAGTTTTAGAAGTATAAGTTTCTTTTATTTTTCTAATTACTTTATTAAAGTGTTAGTACAAAACTAAAAAACATAACGAATAAATTTTTGATATTGTAAATTCGCTTATACATATTTGGTATACAATATAAGTTCTAACACTTTTGAATAAGATGAGATTTATAGATTAGTTAAATTAAAAATTCATTTATATGTAGAAGGTATATAGGGACGGAATTTTCACCTGTAAAATATTTCAAAGTGTTATAATAACTTATGAGGTGAAATATTTTTTCAATGATTTTGTATCATATAGCAGAAGAAGATTACAGTAAAAATATAAAACGTAAGTGTAAAAATGTGAGTAAACGCTCGAGATTGGCGCCGGAATTATTTTTTTATACTAAACTTACTTTCTTAGGAAAGCATTCCAAGCATCACAGGCTAATTTTCGAAATCCTGGCCTTGTAAAATTAAGAGATGTTCTTAACGTAGCTAGAATCTTATATTTATATTGGGTAATATAATTTGGTCCCATAAAACGTATAAGTTCTGCCAGTGAGGCAAGAGCGTATTGCTGCATTATTTCTTCAGAATTAAAACCAAGATTTGTATCAAAAGTAACGAGAATTCCATGTAACATTGAATTTAAATACTGAGCCTTAAATCATGAAATACACAATAAATTAAAACAATAAACTACAAAACCAGACCTGAGTATCGTAATTTTGAACAAACATAATTGTAACTCATCAAAAAAATATAATTAAAAAAAATTTCAATTAAAAGATTAAGATCGGTTCGGGTTACAAAATTGAAAAAAAAAAGTAGAAAAAGGAGCCTGAAACATTATTCTATGATGTGACCTATACATAATGCAAATTGCTGAAACTGCATGTGTAAAAACCTGAGGACCTTCTTCAAGTAAAACTCATTAACTTTATATTGAATTGAATAAGTACAAAACTTTTATATAAGTTACAATCATCGTGTTCAAAACCAACTTTTAATTATTACGAAACTACAGAACTAACAAGAAC
Organism: Megastigmus stigmatizans; assembly: GCA_900490015.1. Lineage (NCBI taxonomy): Eukaryota > Metazoa > Arthropoda > Insecta > Hymenoptera > Megastigmidae > Megastigmus > Megastigmus stigmatizans. The sequence continues at coordinate 5,812 of UELV01172065.1, read as the reverse complement.
AGGTCACCTCCTTTGAAAAAGAAATTACAATTTAATCAGAGTTTCGGAGCTAGTACTTATCTAATTGTACAGGCACACAAAATTAAAAAAGTCTCCTGTATCTAAGATTTGACTAGGCTATTCTTATCTATTTTGAACTACTGAATCTGAATCTGATCTCAGAATTGGCGCATCTAGTCAGGATTTTGAGATTAACAATTTTAAATTAGGAAGGCCAATTTTTTTTTATTATTTTGGTAAGTTGTATTATATAGTCGATACATTCTTTAAAATCCAGTTTGAGTCGGGTCCATATGATATTTTGTCTCAAAGATATGCCAATTTAAAGTTCCAAAGCGTATCTCAAGAGCAAAGAGATTTGAACAAACAGTTCTGGTTTTGAATTCTTGTGAACTTTAAATTGAATTTTGATGGGTGTGTTGAGCACTATAAAATACTACTTACCAAAATAATCCAAAAAATTTTTAATTACGTAGTATAACTCGAAATTCTTATAATATAAGATATCTGAAAATCCTGACGTGATGGAACAATTCTGAAGTCAGCTCCAGATTTAGTGGTTTGCAATAGATAAGAATAGTCTAGTCAGATCTCAGGTACAAGATTTAATTTTACGTGCTCGTGTTATTTTATAATGGGCCATTATCTCTATATATAAGTAATTTTAATTTAAATATACGTTATTTATCTTATAGCTCGGAGATTGTAACCTTTCCTTATAAACATATTTAAACACGTAAATAAATTTATTAACAACATCTTACAATTTCATTTTGTGATTTGAAACTAGCGCTTTGCAGATCATCATATTTTGAAAGAAACTGTAGATGCTTAAGAACCTTCTCTTTCTGGGAGTGAAAATGCAACATAAGTTCACTAATTATAAGCTGTAAATATAATTAGAATAAATACAATTTGAAACCAAACGATTTAACAATTATTAATTGATCCACTATAAAAATTTACCGTAAAAGAATTTGCCGTTAAGACAGGTATACTAGTTTGAGTTATACTAGAAACAAGTTTAAATATTTCTATACCATCTTCAATACTTTCGAATAAGAAAACATGACAGCATATATGCTAAAACATACATTGCCATAAGTATAAGTTTATAAAAATATAGAAAAAAAATGAACCTACTTGAAAATAAGATTTGAACATTTCGTTTTCATCTGCATTAATCAATTCTGCTATGTCATGAAATAAGGTTATAGCTTTTCGATATTTTATTATCTGAGGCAATAAGAAACTAACAGCATAATATCCATCTTTGCGCAGTAATTGTCGAGATCCTTGGTAGCCCATACATTTAGCTACTCTATGCACAGTGGTTGACATGTTGTATTCGTGATTAATTCTATTGTACACTGCTAGTGCCATCATTAACTAGAGAATTGTAATGGTTTTAGTAATAAGCTATGCTATATTACGATACAATTGTGCGATGTAGGCGATTCGCGCACGAGTACAGATTGTCGCCCGAATGAAGCGAGTTTAACGCACGCTAAACAGTCATCTTAGGTCTAGTTTTTTTAACACATGCATGGAACATACCCTTTTTCGTGCCTATTATCAGTGCGGAAAGTGCATATTCACACACTAGCGTGTAAAGTAAATTACTCTTGTGCGAATGTACACTTTCTGCACTGAAAATAGGCACGAATAAAAAGGGCATTTCCCGTGCACTTGTAAAAAAAGTATTATATATGACGCGCGGAACGCTATTCCACTCAGGTGAAGTTTGCAACACACTCATGGAATAGCTCTCTTTCCGCACAAGTTATACAATGCACTAAAACGCAACACGTGCGAGAAACACCTACTTTACGCACTAGTTGCGTAATGTACTATTAGCATATATAAAATAAATTGTGTGTGTAAAATAAATTCGGCGTTCATAGACTAAATTTTATGCACTCGTTAGAAATAATATTATATACAACTAGTGCGCAAATCATTCACTATTTTCGTAATGTACAATCAAGCCTACCTTTATAAAATCTCTTTTGTAGCGAATGTACATTGTCCGTAAGGAAACCTTTTGATACAATGCAACTTCTCTATACGCATCAGTAGCTATAGCAATTGCTAAAAATGAAGATTTGGCGTGAAGGATTGTAATGATAAAAATGTTAAGGCATCTTCTCTCAGTTAAATGTGAGTCAATGCTAGAAAAAAATTGTTCTATATAAATTTTCTTAAATCAAATCAACCCTTTTATATTTTATTAATAAAAAATTTAAATTCAATTTTAATAAATTATTTTATTACCAAGCTGCATTTTTAGCAGCAAGTAGCAAAGTTTCATGTAATGATTTATTGCAAGTATCCAGTGCTTCATTCAAAACCATAACAAATCTATCCAAAACGATTGTTACTAATTCTAGAAGATCTGTTGGTATGTCATCTTGAAATGACTTCTTCGGTATCGATGAATTAATACGGTTAATTAAAATAAATCTAATTGCTTCACCAAAATTCCTACGAATATCTTCATCATTATCTTGAACGTACACTAACCATTTCTGAGCTAATGAATTACTGTTAAAGGATTTAATGTGATTTGAAAATCTAATCATATTTTTAGACATGTTCAGTCGAACTATTTTGGAAGTAGAATCGATAAGTTCAAAAAAAGAATTAAAATATGTTTCAAATTTTGAAGAAACCACTTTTGGGGTAGTCATATTTTTAGATTGAAGATTATCACATAATGTACATTTGATTGTCCAGCTTTCAAACTCCATTGAATCTCTGTCAAATACATTATTAGAATTACTTAATAATAATATAGAAACAAATTATATGTGTTGTTCCAAAATTATTCAAATATGTATTCAAATAGTCTTACCTTATGATTGCACCATCTCCTGAAACTATACAAGCCAGTTGACCAATAACATTGGCAAGAGCATCATAGAGTAAAGGTTTTTGAGCATTATATGCAGGTATAAGAATTCTTTCCATAATAGCGTCAAAATTGATATTTTCATCCATTAGTAACATAGGACAATTCCTTTGGGGATAAAATGAAATTATTTCCAATCTATTAATTGATTAAAAAATAAAATTAATTATTTATATACTTACATAACACTAGCAACCCCCAGTTCCATTTCGCAACTAGATATACATAGATTCAATACATGTAAGCGTTCACGTCCTTTACCATATCTGCTTATAGAATTAAGACACTTAACTTTTGTTGCAAAATCTAACGATTTAGCATTTGCAAGATGAGTTTTTGTGATTTTGGAATTTATTGCATTAGCATCAAGCCATGGTAGCATTAATATATTTTGGATTTCAGTTTTATCTACCTCTCTAATAGAAATAAGCAGAGTATAAATCTCAAAAATTATTTTATGATGTTGGTAATTATTATTAGCTAAAGCTTTAAAAAATTGTAAATTTATAGTGTCAATATCAGTGCCAATTAGATTTAGCGAAATATTTCGTTGAGAGAATTGATCATCCAATAAATTACTTAAACGAAAAAAATTTAGAATTTCTTCATATTTTTCCAATTGTAAATTTTTGTAAAACGTTTCTTTCAAAGCTGTCCATAATTTGCTGATATGATGAAGATCAGTGGATTCAATACCTGATATATTGTTGTCAACTTCTTGGACAATAAAGCAAACAATTACTTTCATAAATTTCTAAAATGAAACAATATTACAGAATTATTAAAAAGATCTTTTTTACTCATGTATGTATTGACATACCTGACATTTGTTAAAATAAGTTAAGAAGTTTTCAATTTCAACTTCTTTGTAGAATTTTGGGACTTTATTTAACAGACTATCAATCTTCTTACATGTCTCAACTTCAAGTTCTTCGGATTCTACAATTAACATAAAAGTAAAATTAAAAAATTGTAGAATTAAGTACACGTGGTGTATGTATATTTTATACACTTACTAATAATAGTGCGCTCTATTAACATAGAAAGGATTTCAAAATAAAAACTGATATCGGCTGGATCATCTATTAATAAAACTAATTTCTTCAAATTTGTTGCATGTTCCTGACATGTATTAAATGAAATAACACCTCTCTCATTCCAGTCTGATAAAGATTTTATAATTTGTGTGGCATAAGATATTATACTTTGTTTATCCTAAAATTATTTAATGTTTGCAAATCATTATTTATTATAGAGAATGAAATTGAAATAAAAAATGTTATTCTATAAATTAATTTTATATTAATTAAGTATCACTTACATTATCATTTAATAAATGATAATTAATCAGCTCAATACAAATGTGCAATCCAATAAGCTTTGCTTCAGGATCTGAATATACTAATGTTTCTAGAAGTAGATTCTTAAGTCTATCGCTAGGCCACATAGAAACATCTGACTCTGCTATAATCTGCAAGTATTTTTTTTTAATATTTTGTATCAATAAAATATTATTTTTATTTTACCTTTAAAATAGATATTTGAAACAATGAAATTTCTTCAAAATTTACTGTCACTGAAAATAGTGTTAGTTCTATTTCATCTATCGCACTTAAATCAGCCTGAAATCTAACTAATTTCAGCTCTCTGGTTTCTTTAGTGTTTCTGCTAAAATCAAGTAAATCTGCAATGTACAAATTAAAAATTAAATATTAATAGCAAAATCAAAGAAAATTTACTTTTTATAATATCTTACCATTAAGAATATTTAGGTATTCAGAAGTAATAATTTGATGCATTTTCAAATTAAGTCGGCACAAAATTCGCACCATGCATACTTGTATATCAATAATTTTTTTTAATGATGCACTATTTACAGGAACATTTATTAAATAAAACATTGCTCCAAACAACCATGTTGTAAAAGCTAAAAATAATTAATTTATTATGTGACTCAATATTTAACAAACTATATTAATAAATTATAAAATGATTTAAATTTATTTATTATTTAACGATTTTAAATATTCTTTACCTATATATTTCCGCTCCACATCTTTAGTTATAAAAGTATGCGATATTGGAGGCACTAATATATTCAAATTATTAAATCTGCATAATAGAGAATCTAAAAGCGGGTACAAAGTTTCTTGATTATAGGGCTTTTTTTTATCATCTAATGAAGAAAAAACGGTCAGGATAGTGTTATTCATAAATGTCCATATTTGGCAATCATGTTGCAAACTAAAATATTCAAAATTACTTAAAATTAGTACAAATATTTTTTTTTCTCCGATAAGTAAATTTTCAATACCCTTTTCCACAATTCGAATCAGGATTTGTTTCCTGAGAAGTCTCATTCAATTCCATATTAACTTTTCATATATTTCAATTTTACTGAATGTTAATTTTATAATCAATAATCATAAGTATATTCCATTTCTATAAAATAAAAAATTATTTTTATTTAATTATTTAATTTTGATTCAAACATATCTTAGATTAGAGTTCAGTAGAAGAAATTGTAGACTGTTATACCAATTTCTTCAACATCATGTAGATGAAATAACAATTGGATTATATAGAACTTTACCAACTCACATAACTGATAACACTAATAAGTACACGTAAGTTCATAATATTAAGAATAAACCATAAAACTTGAACTTAAAAATTTAAATAAGTAAATATATTACAAAAATTTAATGTTATGTTATGGGTTACCGGCACTATTTGCACAATTTACGCGCGCATCCAACGGAGCTTACGCGATATATGATTCGGGCTGGCGTATACGGAACTATATAGCGGAACGCTATATTTGCCGCCGCTATATAGTTATAGTAGAAATGTAGAGATGATTTGTATACCTATATATTCTGCAGTATATATATATATATA
>UELV01172061.1:0-13237 GCA_900490015.1 Megastigmus stigmatizans | reverse complement strand
AGAGAGAGAGAGAGAGAGAGAGAGACAAAATCATTTAATTTGACACTAATTGCGGAAGTGTTTGTAAGGAGCACAGCGACCCGTTCAATTACTCTAATTTTCAAACATTTTGAATACTGCATATTGAATCACATTCAAAGATTTCATTTCTTAGTAGTTAAATCGCGATGGAGACAGGCATCTTAATACAGATATTTAATTCCGAGTTTTCAATGAGGTGCTCAGTTTATATATAAATATTCAAGGTACTTGAAGAATTTATTGAATATTATCAAATTTGACTATCTGTTATTGATTATCATGGTTATTTATTTTCAATGGACTTTAATGAAGTAACAATCAGAGTCATCATTATAATCTAAGCTCGTAATCTTAAACAATATAATAAACCTTAATAAAAAATAATATTAGGCATTTTCATATACATTTTAAATAGGTCTATTCTTTAATGTATCTATTATATTTTTACCTTAAGTATAAGTTCAAGCTACAATATGCAATTCATTTTCTGTAAAATACAAAACTGCACTTATATATATGAACCTACTTTTTAGAATTATTCTTATGTGATTAAAACTTTATTTGACATGTGAAATATATAGTATTATAATTGTTAGCGACTTTTATTTGTAAAAGTTTTTGAATTAAGGAAAGTATTCGAAGAATAATTATCGCTTAATTATTTCAAAGGCTATTTACAGGTATATCGAATTATACGTAATTCCTCTTGAACTCAAATTGCGGCTCATGTAAATGTAGAAACAAATTAAATTCAGCAATTGCCTGATTCCTTTGTTAAGAAGTGAAAAGCCACTGTGAAGTTTTTCTTGAGGCCTGATACTTTTCATGGAATTACAGACACGATACGAATGCCGACACGCTACGCGATATAATTTTATGCTGCACGACAACTTCTTTCAGGGAATCGCTAAATGCTTTACAATGTTTTGCCTATTCGTACTAATAACTTTCCGAGAATTGAGAAATAAAAACAGGACCATTTACAGATTTATCAGTGTTGAAATATAAATATAATGTTAAAATTAATGTAGTTACTAAAAATTATAATTAATATGTAACCTCATTATATGCAAAATATATTATTTAGATTGTCCTCTTTGCACGTACAAACAATGTATTATTTAATATTCAAAAGTTTATTATAGTAACAAATCTTTAATATTAGTAATAAGAACTATAGTTGAACATGCAGTTATTGCGTAATTGTAAAAACTATTTGTTGAGTTGTGCATCGAGATGTAGAACATGTGACTATCAGTATAAAAGTAGGCACATAATGTGGATAATATAGGAAAGTAGGTTTTGAAGTAGTAGAAATACTATAAGCAGCTATGTAGTGGTATTACGTAGAGTTGCTGCAATAGTGGTAGTGGCAGGCCGCGATAACGCCATGCTGATATCGAGGATAGCTTATAATTGGTTTTATCTCGTCGCATGAGCACCAACAGCTGATAATGAATATGATAGTTCGACACGCGAAGCGGGTAAACGGCTCGGGTGCAATGGTCTACACGTCCAATGTTACAGTATTTGCACAAAATTACCTCTGCAAGATTGCTGTACTTACTCCGGCTTCGCTCAAGTTTCGATCAGACTACTGCTACGGTGCGCGAGCCGTTTCTAAGATTGCGCCAGAAACCTCCGCAGCTCTCGCGTGATATGGGTGTATTGAATGAACTTAGAATCAGTGCCCATATTTTTTTCTTTCTTTTTTCGTTATTATTAACATGAGAGTTATGGTGTAAAGAGTCAATAGTAGCGATAAGCATTCAAAATTGTTCCTGTCGAAAGTATTTTCTAGAATCCAAGAATTTTCCACGCCTATTAAGGTCCTTCTCGACTTGTTACTCTTCGTCGACAGAAACTTCTCAATCACATGATCGTATATATTTTGTTTCAATACTTGCTGCACACAATAATTTTTTTCGTTTCTCAAATTATAGGTAAACGTATATTCCCTTTTCGTTCGATTTTTATCTGGGACCCTATTTTTGAGATTATTCCTTACCTCTGTAAGAAACGTATACTAAAAATTTCAATAAACTGTCTAACGTTGTTTTCTTTCTTTACTCAAAAGTTTTATTGTAGTATAATCAAAAGAACACATTTATTTACTTATCATTTCTTTGATAAGTGAAGAAATAAATGTAATTAATATAATTAAATAGATATATATTTTATTTAATTAACTGTCAATCTCATGAAGCATCTTGTTTAATCAATCCACATAAAATTTCTATTAATTTTTAATTGATTTTGAATTCGATACATATACACGCTAAATCTCTTAGAGTGGAAAATCACTCTTTTAGAGTGAAAATCCACTCATAGCTTCAGTCAAAGTAAATAACTCTATTTAGAGTTATTTGTTCACTCTAAAACTAGAGTTTTTGTATCAGCAGAAAAAATCACTCTATGTAAGAGTTGATTGTACTCTTTTTAAAAGTGAGATAAGAAAAAATACGAGGTTAGAATATCTTTACATTACAAATCTAAGAATATATACAGATTTTCTTTTTACGATAATTATATTCACATTGAAAAACTGCTTCTATTTAATAAATATATTAATAATGAGATACTTACTGCTGGCAAATTGACAATTTTTTCCATTATTTGACACGTGTATTGTTCGTACCTATACGCACTCTACCATTAGAGTGAATTTAGAATGAATTTTAAGCTTATTATAAAACACTCTAATACTAGAGTTATATTGCTCACTCCAATTTTTAGATAGCCTTTTTCTCTCTATAAGAGTTACTTTTCACTCTAAACGAAATTAAAAGCAACTATAGAGTGGATTTTCACTCTAAATAATTTAGCGTGTAAGAATTCCGGATGTATTGTCTATCTTTTCAAACTATGTATTCGTCCATTTTAGCTATTAATAACGCCACAAAATAAATGTAAAAGATAATGAAATACAGAGGATTAAAATTGAAACGAATTTCCACATAGCTGAACGAATACAAACTAACGACAATTCAAATATGATTAGCTAAATTAAATAATTGAAAAGATCTTGAACATTTGCTTATAGGACCTATGTGCGACATTGACAAATAAATTTATAAATTTAGATGAAACATTGAACCGTTTTGTACATTATTTTTTTCAAATTATGTATTTTTACAATATTATAATAGCAAAAGCAAAATTATTTTGTTCTAAAACAAATTTATAAATTTCATTTATTAATTATTCTTTTTATGCAAAACATGCTTAAGCCCAGGATCTCAATGAAATATTCCTTCAACTTAATATAAGCAATATTTACTTTTAGTTTGTTATGAAAGTGATATCAATGCAAATGAATTATTATTTGCTTCGATGACCATTCTTCGGTAATTCGTATTTTTCTAATTTTTTTTTAAATTCCACTTAAAAATTCATTTTAATAAGTCTTATTGATGTTTTGCAAAACTTATTGTTAGTGTACGCTGCGGAATTAAAAATTGAGATATTTTATTTCAAAGTTTGTAATTTAAAAAAAGCCAATGTTCTCCAGGAGTCTTTAAAAATACAGTATGTAAGACTAGATTCAAAAAGCAATAAATATTATATAATTAAATACAATAAATGTAAAATAAAATAAAATAAGAATAAATACAAAAAAAAATAATCAGAGCTTACGCAGATGACTCAAAAAACTGCAATTTAAATATGCATGTGCTTTTTTTATAAGTATGACAATATCATAGTATAACTATATCATAGTCTATATGTCGCAATTCATCTTTTACATTTAAACTTTTGACATTTTTTTCTTTTAAACTATTTATTTATATTTTACTACTTTATGGTACATATTTTATCATATAGGCTGGACAAAGTCCAGTGTAGAAGGGTATTACCTCACTCTTCTATTATACATCAATAATTATAATTTACGATTACACTCTGAATGCATCACAAAGAAATTAAAAATTTTATTGGAAATTAACACTGTTTATTCATTTTTATGCAGATGTAAGTTTACTTTGAATTCTAATTACAAGTAAATCTTGTTATACTGTACAAGGAAAATATATTTCAAAAAGAAAGAAAGAATCATACGGAAATTTACTAGACAGTCTTGGAATGGTTTGGAAAGTGTGTTACTACATACTCTATTACTGCGGGTTTTCCCAGGAGCTTTCTTCAAACAATTGCAGCGCATCCCAACTGATTCGAAAAACTAAAAGAACCCTACAGTTTTGGTGAAAATGAAACTGTGAAGTTTTCCAACAGTGGTTTCTTGCAATCTCGATTTGCATTAATTTTAAGGGAATGCGGCAGCTACAAACGTGCTTTTTGTTTCACTGATATATTTTTCTATTTATAATAAATAATAATATTTTGCTCTACTACTTTAAGTTAAGTCGGTCTGATTTGTTGTTTTCTTTTTTCAATTAATTGAAACTATAGTAATAGGTGTTTAGGCATTAAAAGTTAATCTCAAAATTATGTTCATATCTATCTTTGTTTATAACTTTTACGTTCCAAGGCTAACTCTTGGAACTCGAGATGCATGGAGGGCAACATGCACATTTCTCTTCACCGCCATTATTATTGTGCACTGCGAGTTCCAAAACTTAGGAAAAAGTATATCATCAAGACCACGTGGAAGTGTATAATTTTATTCATATTGCCAATGGGTATGGCACTCCAAGACGTTATGGCGTGGCTGTTCTTTTATTTTTGTATAAATTCACGACTAATGTACGAGGTTCTAGCTCAGATCTCTTTTTAATTATGGTCAAAAAGTTTTTCTTAATTTTATAAGTCATTATTACCACACTATTAGTATGTATTATAAAATATTTGTATTGTCTCTAGTGGAAAAGCATTCTATAAAAACGTCTATATTTTAGATATAAAATTAGAAGTGGATATCCTGACCATAAAATATCGAATAATGTAGGTAATTTATATTTTTATTTCTCCTGACAATTTGTCTATTTTCTGGTTTATTCGATAGAAATATTCATTTATGTTATCATTTTATTCAAAGCTATTTGGCTAGTTTTTGCAATTTTCAGTTCATTATAATTGAGGAGATGCGTCGAATAACGATACAATTCACAAAATTGCTTTTTGAGAAAAGCGAGAAAATAATATGAAATAAATTAAAAGGAAGTTGGATTAAAATATTTCAACACAAACATCAATTAATCAATTACATACTTACGGAACACCAAAAATATAAAAAAATTAAAAAACTAATTGTTTAATGAATATAATGACATTTTTCCAAAGATCAAATCTATTTGTTATGGTAAATTTTTTTTATTTAATTATAAAATTATTTGTACATATTATATTGTACATTATATAATCAATACTCATTTTTTATTTTCCTGATTTTTTTCTTATTTTTTACAGATAACCATTTATTCCTTTAATTTTAGCATTTTTCTTTTTGCCCTTTATTTTTTTTTTTTTAGAAAACTTTTTTGTTATTTTTTTCTTAGATCGAGTCCATAGTTCAGTTTCTACATTACTTTTTTTATTGTTCATTGATTTTTTAGGGACTTTAGATACCACATTTATTCGAGTTATACCATTTCTCCATAGAATGCCGCCAACACTCTTCTTAAATGCATATATATATATATCGTCATAAAGTCAACGTATAATGTGTATGGAATCTGACATTAATTCAAAAGTGTACTAAATCGAGTTATACCTTTTTCTGCGCATCCCCTCAATTTCGGAACAAATTTTAGTCATAAATTAGTTGTCTATTCATTAAAAATGCTAGAATATCTACCAGGGATATACCATAAAAAATATATAAATTAATAGTGTAAAAATCATATAAATATCAAAATAAAAAAGTGCTACAGACATGTTTGTATAGACTGTACTAATACAGTATACTATATGCAGATATACTTTTAAATCATACTGTTTTTTTTTTCACAAAATTCAAAAGAAAATTAGCTTTGAAATTATAAAAAATGTATCTATTATACATGCTAAGAAAAGGCTTCCCATTTTACAATCTCGAACTTTGAAATTAAATATCTCAATGTATAATAACGCAACGTATCCTAAACTTTTCAGAATTCAATAACCCGTATCAAAATTAGTTTCAATGTAGAGATCAAAGAAAATCGCTTTGCTGGAGAACTTTTAAGTTACTGGGACAATAGAGAGGCATCGTAATTATTGACATGAAACTGTCACAAATCAAGCAAACAGAAATGCATGGTGAGATTTCAATTAGTGTTAGGTAGCATTATGTAGCTACCTAAAGTAAAGGGTTACTTGAACTAAAATTGTAAGCAAATGTCAAAAATCTTATTTAATACGACAATATCCTTAATACTATTACCGATATTTCAATTGTTATCTATTCGAACGCATATTACAAGACGTTTGTTAACTACAGGTTTTATAGTACCCAATTAAAATCATCTAGTAACAATAGTAACAATATCTGAATATTAATGTCAGACATTATTTTTTTAAGTCAATTTTTAGACTCATTTTATATATATAGAAATATAGAATTTTTTTGAATATATCGACAAAAGAGTTGCAGCGCCGACAGTTAAAAAATGGATAATTTTTTCACATTAGTGGGTTAATAATAATTTATTACCATAGGTTTAATTATATTGTTTATATAGCAAACTTGCAACTGAATTCATAGATTATTAAATGAACCATAAATTTACTTTATTACCAAAGAAAAGTCGTCCACTAATGAATGCACATATAACTGAATATTCAATACCTCGAATAATGCCGTTAATATTATACTGACAAAGGATAACGAATTTATAGTGTTTACATTATTTAAACTTATAACATGATTCTAATAACGTTGTCACCAAAAACTAAAGCTTTTAAATAGATAATTTTTATTAGAGATCTTTTGCATCTTTTGATTTGCATTCACATACGAGTACATGCAACATCAGCAACCACTGTTTTCATATTCCAAAACACAGGAACCGCTATCAGCCTTCACGCTTTGTGAATTTTCAATAAGCGAAAATATACATCGAAATCTATAGGAAAATCCTCCACATGATCAGACAAAATACGCATCTGGCACGGGGATGCTTCGCTAGTCGTTTATTAATTATAATTACATTAAGTTTTGTTTTTAAATAGACAGGCATCCATTATCTAGATTTCCTTTGTATAAATGCATACTGATAGAGCGCAAGTTCCACAATGTATACCGTGAAAGTGACTTAAGCTACAATTTATTAATGTTCATGAAATGAGTAATAAAATAAAAATTATAAACTTTATTCTTAATATTAGGACCAGACATGAAAATGAGTCTACGCTGGAAAAATTACTCATATCGATTAGCATTCAATAACTATTAGTGAAAGCGGATTTGAAATCCTTCACCTTAACGAAATAATGTCATTAAATCCAAATTATTTTCAAAAACGTACATTTGGTATTAAGTTCTATATATTTTAAAAAGACTTTGTACGTTCATAAAGCTTTAAACATTTATTAATAAATCCGTTGCTTACTATTTTTCATTAAAAGATCTGGTAAACTGTCGATTTCAAATCATTGTATATTAACCATTACCGAGCACGTGTATCATCGGCCGCGAATTTAAACAAATTTTGGCTGCGACAACCATGGGTATCACAACCGAAGCTTTGGTCATTACATCTGAGCTTCTTCCTGCCATTGACTTTCGTTGTGACATCCAAGGCTAATATTTGTCCAACTAATTTGGTTGTGACTTGTGACCTCCAAATCTTTGGTTCCTACAAGATGTATTTGTTACATTTATACAATCGTTGTTCTAATTAAAATAAAATAATCTTATGCTACTCATTAAGAAACTAATACAATGTGTTTATAAGTATTAGTATAGATAAATTTAATAGATTGTTTACGATGAAATCAAGATTTTGCAATACAATAGAGTTTTTGATTTTTCTTTGCTCGCGTTAGTCAACCAAATTATAATTGTCAGCATACAATGAACGTAAAATTTACAGGCAAATATCGCTTCGGTGTTAGTAATGCCACTCGGTAATTAAGGTTTGTACGAAACATTAGCCAAAGTAGAGTAATAAAATCTGCATTTCCCTAGTAGAACGTCGAGTTGGGTATGCATATTTAATGGTAACGGCAGCAGCGCCTCTGAAGGGTGCACTCTCCACGTGTCTGAACTGTCCTACAACGCTTTACTTGCCTTATTTTTAAATTTATATACTGTCGAAGGACAAATTTTTGACATTTATTCGATTTAAGACATCATTATTCGATCACTTTATCTTGATTAAAAATATTCAATAATGAGTAAATGAACGTTCCCTTGAAATATACTCAAGAGAACTTGGCTAGCAAATCTTAGTTAACAAAAATAAGTCGTAATCCCCTTATAAAAAGTGATGAATGGAAGAAGTGAAACCAAAATAAAACCAATGTGATTGGTTGTTCAATTTGTGCACGAAATATAAATGAGTTTAAATTTGGCAAATTAAATAATTAAAAAATGGTAATGATAATTTCACATTAACTTTTATGCCCAATTTAAATATAAATATATTACATTAAATAATATAGGTTAAATACATGAACATATCATTATTGATAAATAATGATAAATAGTGTATAGTAATCATTTTTAAATTTCCAACCTGAAAATTTAGTACTTGTCATGGATAGAAATTTACTCCAAAGTAATATAATATACATTAAATATCTAAGCACATTTAAAATGTTTCGATAATAATAAAAAGCACGAAGCACGCATAAATTTATTAATGACAATAAATATACGAATAAAATAAATCAAAATTAATAATTTTAATGTTGGTTGTGATTATTAATTTTTCTTAACTCAAAGGCTTTAAATTTAAATCTTTTTTTACCAATTTAAAGCCCCATTAGATTCTTACGAATATTAAACCTCAACCTTCTTGCACACTTGAAAATAAATTAAGCACTTAAGAAAATAAATTGATTTCAGGTATTTAATCTTTTACGAGATTCGTCTGTATCTTACAACATCTATTCAAGTTTTTCCGTATTCTTTGGAAGTGCACGAGCCAGCGATTTGCCGGTGATTCGGTCGTAAACCGAAAATACGAGAGAGCATCAGTAGGAAATGGAAGAAGACAAAAAGCCCCGAGAGTCCGTACCGTCTTTACCTTCGCCAATAAGTTGCCTTTGTATACGGAAGCGTGTTTCCCTATACTCGCAGCAATCGTGTATGCAGAAGCACATTGCCTCTAAAAAGATTGTTTGTGTACATATGCGCGTGTACGGATATGACATACATATGACATAAGACCTATACGCAAATATAGGTGGTCACAAAAATAGCATCGGGGAAATATTACAATCCTGCGTGAGAAACTCGAAGAACGTTGACACACTACTGGAATACTGGGGTAGAGGTTGTTATATCATCTCATCCTTCGTCACCAGAGTTGTTTGTAAAATTTTTATATACACCATCCCATATTCTGTACCTGGAGAACAAGCTATTAAGATGCCTACTTTTGTCCTTTTTTACTTGTTGACTCTAGTAAAAATTGTTCAGAATCAATGACGAGCCCAAGAAAACTTACACCTTTTTGATGGAATTAAATTACTTTTTTCGAAATTTATTATAAAGCCTAAGTATTTTAATAAATATATTGTCTGTGGTAAGTTATATAAACATTCGTTGTAAGAAGTACCATATAATAAAAAATCGTCTAAATAAACTTTTTAACGTTAAGAATGAATCTATTAGAGCCGTCAGATTTTTTGATTAGAGAATAAGAGGATATAAACTGATCTTTATCATAATAACAAGTTTCAATTACTCCAATATTAATTAGTTCTATTATAGAATTGAATATAGTTTGTTTTTCGTCTGGTGATAGAAAAGGTTCTTTGGGAATAACTTTTTGATTTACTAGTATTTAAATTTGATATTAAAATCTTTAGGATAATTCAAAATAAATATGGGCATTTCTACCAATCTTTTGACTGTATAGTTCTGTTAAGTTTTACACCTTAAACATTAAATATCCTATAAGTTTGATAATTAAGATTTGAAATAATATTGTTCTGGAGTAATTCATCTACCAACAATAATAATGCACTTATATCTTAACGCCTATGATTTATGTGCTATGGAATGTTCAACGAATATTCCACTGCTCTGAAAATTTTTCCTGACATATACAACACTTGAAAGAACAAAAAAATTGTCAGTTTGCTTGTTGCGCGCACAATTCATTAATTTGTGTTTTTAGGATCACTAAAATAAAATAAACTGCGGCGCTGTATTAAAGTTCACTTGATTTATTTAAACAAAAGTTCTTATTCTAATTATTAATATCTAATAACATATTGAATAATTGCGACAATATAATAAGTTTACACAAATGATTGAAAGTATTGATTACGGAGATGTCTCTATCCGAATCACTGTCTGTGTCGGACCTCGAGAACAACTCTTAGAAAAATCTGTCTCTAGCCGAATCACTTGATGTGTCGGACCTCGAGACTAAATGCGCACCGACTCGTGCGAATTGAGCGGGTCTGAAAACCAACTCGTCTAAACCGAGCGGAGTCTAAGAACCAACTGACTGAAAGAAAGATTTTCCTTGGCAGAATACCTCGGAAGGAGTACACTGTATTGCAGAAACGTGCCTTAAAAACGGCGTTACGTTTGGATGGCCCTTTACCGGAATTTCCCAACGTAGGCAAAAAATGGAAAAAGACAGAGACCTAACGTGTGTCCTAAGTATATACAATAAAAAGTGCCGAAAACGTGCGTTCGACATGTTTGGCCGACATGTGGTTGCCAAATGCAAGTAACTCGGCGGTCATTATTTTTGAGCGGTACGGCCCGGTTAGGGAAATCCTAGATAATAAAGGGCAAAGATTTTTAGAGCTATTCTGCAGTTGCGCCCAAGGAAAATCATCTTAAACTACGTAGCAGTAAACTAATTTAAAATACGTGCTTGAATATTGCTTATGTGCCTATAATGCAAAGGCATGCATGATATGCGTAAAGTAGCGTACTTTCGTTTTCTTAAAACTGAAATTTTTTCAATAATTCTGTTATAACTTATTCAACGATTATTTTTATTGTCTGATATGATAATTTATCATTAACCTAATGAGCATTTAAAAAATGACTAAACGAAATGTTTACCTCAATTGTAAAAAAAAATACATGCTCCAGAACATGAAAATTTAAAACTTAAAAATGGAATAAAATGACTGTTTTCTTACAGCACACCGGAAATATAGGTTGGAAACTTTTCTGACTACGCGTACTCTGTAGTTATTTGTAATAAGATCATGCTAAAAAATCGTTGAAAAAATAATTCTTAATTTTAATAGCATTTGTACATTTTAAAAAATTTAGCATAGTAAGACAATTTTATAAATAACAACTAAAAATTCTGAAAAAATTCCAATGTATTGGCTAATTCCAAGAACTTTTTATTCTTTGCTAATTTTTCAAAAAGTTGATAGTTTCCGAGTTAAAAATTTAAAAAAATATGATAAACGTCAAACAGAGAAGATGTAATTTCCACAATGCCTTAACTTCAAGTTACTGTGTAATGAGTTTCTATCAGTCGAGTAGTCAACTCAAGTTGTCAATAAAGCAGCTTATTTGTTTCGTCTGTACAAACATAGCAATAGGACGACAACGTCTTCAGTTTTCCAAGAAATATGGAAAATATTTACTTCTGTGTGTAGAGTCTATTCTACAGGATAGATGCAAATAATATGAACATTCCTTTCGATTGCTTGTACTTGTAAAGCAGATCAGTTCTTCGCTGGCTTTCTATTAGTGCGGTTAATAGTATGGAGAATACTCGTATGAAACTTCGTTTAAAGCGTGAAAAAGTGAACCAAAAAAGAAATGCAGAAAAAGAAGCACGAATTAAAGAACTTGCTAGATTAAAAGCCATGAACAAAAAGATAAAGATTAAAAAGATTACCCCGAAAAATATTAACACATCTCTTGAATCTACTGAATCTCTTGAATCTAATCACTACAACACTTTATCTGTAAATAAAGTATTAAACGCGCAAAATTCTGTGACATATAGCTTAAGAGATCGTGATGACAGAGTGAAAGCTTCCAGAAAGGATCGGAGTAGTAAATACGCCATATCACAAAACAATGCGCATAGTTTATTTACAAGTTTTAGCTGCATGGAAGAATTAGTGCAGTATGAAAATGATATGTCATCTACACAAAATGAAGCTAATCAAAATTTCTCTTTAATGAATGTAAAAAAATCAAAAAATTAGATAAAAACTTAAAGTTGATACGGTAAAGAGAAACTAGATTGAGCAGGAAGGATGATAAACTATGCTCTATGATTAAGCATGAAAAAAAAAACAATCTAATCGATGGAAAAGTAAATATGCACGAGTGATTAAGAAGATTGAGAAAAAGGACCCTTTAACTAACAAAGTGAAAAAAATTGAAACTGCTGGAAAAAAAGAAATTCGAAATCGGTTACTTTATTGTAAAATATTAGAAAGGCAATTAAAAGAAAATAAAAATAAAATAAGTAGTTAGAAAGATTAGTAAGTTACGCAAATGTCGTATCCGGGAAAATTTTGAAAAAATACAAATAAATGAAAAAATCATATAGTTGGTAACCGAATATCTGCAACGAAAAAATTTAAACTATAATACACTTAATACCGATAGGCAACAAAAAAAAATAGATTCAGCGAGCTTACTGAAGAAAGCTTTACGAAATTTCTAGAAAAAGATGAAAATTCTGCAATTTGTCCGGGGTCAAAAGATACTATCGACATGGGGTAAAGAAAAGAAAAAGATATTTATTAAACACATTAACAAATTTGTATGCAAAATATTCTAAAGAGTCTACTTTAAATGTATCAAAAGCCTTGTTCTTCCGCTTAGTCATTTTGGGTAGTGACAAAAAATGCAACTGATCGCGATACATGTTTATGTAAAACTCATGCAAATTTTGATTTCATGGTAAAAAAACTTGTTTTGTTGAAAATTATATCTACGCGTAATACGACAAGTTATATTAACCCATTAACGACCGAGAATCGTATTTTTTTTAAATCATGTTTAAGGCAAATTCTCATCATTAAAAAACGAGAATTTTCAAATGAAAAATATGGTCTCCCATACTTTGCAGTATGCTATTTCAGAATCTGGGGTTGAAATTGCGATTTTTCCACTAAAAAAAATATGGCCGCTTTTAAACAAAAAAAAAACACGAAAAAT
>UELV01172060.1:0-21625 GCA_900490015.1 Megastigmus stigmatizans | reverse complement strand
TGAATAATGTATGGTTCAAAGGGTTAAATATATTGAGGTTAGAATTACATTTTTATATCTTCTTTACAATTTTCCTTTATACCTTGGCCAATTCTATACAAGCCCTCAAAATTTCAAAAAGCTATGTATTTTCTATCGTAAGATTTACGATTTCGGCACAAAAAATATTAATAATTTCTATGGTATTTAAATTTTAAGTCGAGAGCGTGGGGTTATTATGTGCACAAGATTATTGTTTATTTATTTAACTAGAGTTTATACAGCGCGCGTTGCGCGCCCTAACCTAGAAGACGTTTAGACTTCCTAACTTAGACGCATGCGCACTACATGAGCCAATCACATAACGTTTATCTTGGCTTCAGAACATCCGGTCATGACTTTTTTATGTAAGGATAATTGACTAGGTATTTAACTTGCACTAGAGAAAGTGACATATCAGACATTAAATATGAAAAATGTAACTAATGATCATTAGTGCATAACTAAGATTTGACGTTATGTTTTTAATTAATATAAATTGTATTATCTGATTTAGCTGTCTATAATCTATGAAAAATTAATTTAAATATTCACTATACAGCGTTAAATCTATGAGTTTTGGTTTACTGACAGAATATAAACGAGGATATGTTATTTAGGCTATGTTCTTAGCCAACAAAACTTGCTCATTCATATTCAGTAATGCGTAATGTGCGAAGAAAGAGTAGAGAATAAAATAAATTCACTTCTATCAGGAGTAAGAATAATTCACATGATGATGACTTACCTAGATCGAGGTTAGAAGGTTCTAAGGTTCATTTTATAAATTTACACATCATTTATTGGCATGCCAATAGAATGAATTTTAGTACACTTAAGCATGGTAAACCATTAAATATGAAAAAATGTAGTTAATGATTATTAGTGCATAACTAAGATTTGAGGTTATGTGCTTAGTCAATATAAATTGTGTTCTCTGATTCAGCGGTCCCTAATCTATAAAAAATGACTTAAAACATTTACTACATAGCTTTAAGTCATGTACTGCAATCAAGTACACAAGTTTTATCCAAAAATTGTCACTTTAACACCATTTTTTCGAGGTTATACGTTAATAATAAATCTTGCTCTATAGTTTTCCTATATTCTGCAATCCTTAATGTTGAAGTTGCAAAAAAACTCATTGTATTAGCATATTTCTATCGCAAGTTCTACGATTTTGAAAAAAAAAAAGCTAATTTTGCCCACTGTGCGGCGTACGCGGACCTATACACTCGTACACTGCTCATTCGAGAGCGTATACAGAACGAGCCTCTATGATACATGGGTTATGTACGCGAGCAGAAAGTCGATTTTTAAATGTCTTTATGGGATGTTTTTAGACGGATTAATTAACCGCTAATGGACATAATATAGCTTTAATTTATTATTTTTGTATTTTTCAATACAATATTTATTAATAAATATAGTAACCATTAATAAAATATATTTTTATATTGTTTTAAAAATTAAGTAGAATCCACCCATATTCTACTCTAAGTCAGTTCACGGGGATTCTGTCCAGAAATACAGCCAGATCGTAAGCATATCATGCAAATCTAGCTTTAATCTGGCTGTAATATCGTTAAATTTTCTTGCAGGGATGCTAACATTCAATTTTCGAAAGGGTCTTTCATTTAATCATTTGTTGAATTATTAAGTACAGTTCTAGTGCAAATTCAAATTTACTTCAAGGTAGAGACTTCACGCCGCTGGTACCAATTTGTAAATGTTATACAGGTTTATCACATAGGTCGATTTAAATTTTGCATAGTCTCTTTTCCCGCTACAAGCTGCGAACATTCGGAACCCGTTAAATACCATGGAAAATACGCTCCCGTGGCGGCGTCAGCTAAAATATTAAAGTTACGCTTCGTGGCCGAGCTGACAAACAAAAAGTAGAAACTGCTGGCGAACTTGAACGACGGCTCTGCAACCATAGCAATAAATGACAATCGATTTTTCTCACCAGGCCGAATCGTTCAGAACGCGGCGGTAGCGGCGGCGGCGGCGGCGCTTGGCTGCGTCGATCGAGCCGCCAACCGTGCCGTAGCCACTGAACCGTAGCGACAAACAGTTTTGCCGTAAATCAGCGCGCAAATTGGCTCGATACTATCGCCAATCGCACTTTCATGCACTTCCTAACTAGTACAGTACAGATACGTATGAGCATATGTACGTATGTTGGCGGAAGCCACTCGTAGTTTTCAATTGAGGAAAAAAATTAGCCCCGGGGGGAAGTACGAGGCGTGGTATAAAACAAGCGACCAAACGATTTTTCGTTTACCCGTGCCTATGCATGGAAAAATGTTATTCGCGCCTGTTTATATGCGCGTTTGTAAGCGCCGCCTCGTATATACATGTATTTGTGATCTGGTGTCTATATACGAACTCGTGCCGAGGTTTTCTGGCCCCCTTGACTTGACAAGCCAATTTGTCGCTGTCACTGCACGATCGTCAATCGAACAGTCTATGGCTTCTACATAGAGAGGCCCTCCGGCGCACGCATAGATGTGCTAATACATAAATTAGCCTTTGTCCGTTTGTTTTTGGCCTCGTCTTCGCGTGAGCGAATCGCTAAGTACCTATACCTTTTGGAAGTGCGGCTCTTGCTTATCGCGTGACTGTGCTCGAGGGACCGGAGATTGATTCTGTATGCTTATGCGGTGAACCAAGAATGTGATTTTCTGTGCTTGAAACTGAATTATTGCAGACGATGAATATTTATCAAAGATTTTGATTTTGACCTATTTCTCTGACTATTTCTAAGAGATACTGTAAAGTTGCTCTATGTATATGCAATGTTTGTACAAGCTTGTGTGATATTTCATAAAAATTATGGCTCTCTTAAAATTGAAATAAACTTACAATGCAGTAAAATTCATTATCTTGCAAATGCAGCTTAGCTGTTTATGAATAAGTTTCTGTTTAGCAATTACTCGTAACTTATGGTATTAGAATATTTCAAAGATCATTTGCAAATATTGATATACTGACTACAATTTTTAAAGCACGTCGCTGGCCGAAGAAAAGCAATTATGAATAATTTACCATTTGTATTCTATCAGTACGTACCGTACTAAAAATAATATATAAAAGCTATGTTTTAAATCAATCGTCTCTAATTTACTTTCTTCTTATTTCATGAATACAAACGATATCAGTAAACTAATTTACTTTCTTCTTATTTCATGAAATACAAACGATATCAGTAAAGTTGGAAACATAAAGTTATACATATAAAAAATCCCACATCGATTTTCAGTATAAGCTACTCTCAGCGAACGTGAAACTCGGTAAATTATTTTATTAGGATTTAATAATTTAATAAACATGAAATTTATTTTTAGTATAAACACAACATGAGAAAAGATATTATATTATTGAATAGATAGATCAATGTTGAAATTTTGTTTTCAATTTCCATGTGTATCAAAAACTTTATGATGTAGAAATCATCAATGTATACATAAAAAATATGACAAGTAATAAAATGGAGATCCTAGGACAAAACGTGAAGTGGATATAAAATTATACCAACTAAAACATTTAAATTTAGGCATTGCACTGAAATAGTAAAAAAAATCTATAATATATACAAAACTAATAATCTATTATGAAAGGGGACAAAATTAGAATCTCAAAACTGTGAACAGAAGAGTGAGAATTTAAATTCGATAACAGTGGGATCGAAAACTCGATAAACTCCACTCAGTATATCGCATCGGTTACATGCCACTTTTCACGTACCGTTCGCGCCTTATGATTTACAGCCGCAACGACGACGGGGCCGATACAAGTGGCAACCAGCTACGTGTATACAAGCGGCGGCTAATTGAAAACGCGATCTTATCACGAGAGCCGTGTAGTGAAATAGGCATAAGGCAACGACGAGCATCTATACGGTTACATATACCGCAGCAGCAGCAGCAGCAGCGGAGGCGGAGCGTATTACGACGGGCGGCTTAGACCGGCGCGTTACACGGGCCTCGCGTCGCGCGAGCTGCGGAGTCATATATATCGGTGTGAGCAGCGGCGCCGCGGCTGCAGCAGCTATGCGGTATTACAGAACTGCCACCACTAGAGCGACAGTATATATATATATATATATATATGCCTGTACAGGCAGGCTTCCTCGCCACCGTATAGCTCACATGCGGCCGTGTCAAATGGGCTCGTGTACGCGGTCGCCGCTGCGGTGCCGCTATGTGTGCCGATACATCCGCGAACTCCATACGTACACGCGTGTATATACTCGCGGAGCTGAGCTCTCGTCCTCCACTGATCATGCGGCTACACGAGCCGAAACACGCACGCCTGTGTGTGTGTGTGTGTGCGGTATAGACGAGCGACCGAAGCCCTGCTGCCAACTGATTGCGTCAATTTGCTCGGCTGTGTGCGGGAGAAGAGGGGCTGCGGACGCGGCTCGATCGACTGCAGAAGCTTTTCAGATATAGCAAGCCTCGCTTCGGATCCTCGAGTCGTCGCGTTATTTCACGTGCGGACTCTCGTTTCGCGCGTGTATGTATATATATATATGTAGAGCCACTCGAGCGTCTGTCCAAGCGTTCTCTTTCTCTCTAGTGCAGTGCGAGCTCCATCAGCCAGATTCGGATTCGTTGACAGTCCACTCGAGCGATGCTCCATGGATGCTTCTGCTCTCGCTCCTGCTGCTGCTACTGCTGGCTTCGATTTTTATGCTCACTGACATTGTTTTGCGAGCTTTTGTCTATGCTTCATTGTCCGCTTTCATGATATTCTACGCTATTATACGTCATTCTTTTTAACTTAAGCGTGGGAATTTCAATTAAAATTTTTGTCAACGGTAATAATTTAGGCTGAACTCGCCGAATCCGTTTGTTTTTTTCAGAAAAAGAAAAGTATTTTTCTCCTTACATATTCTTGACGCTATTTATTAACTGTGCATCCTTTTAACAAAAATTATGTTACCAAGTTATTGAAAGAATTGCATTAAATGTATTAGCTTAATATTAGATTTAATTACCTCATCTAATTGATTCGAATCAAGTATCTATAATTTCTAGGCTGAAAATGTGTTAGATTTCCATCAGGGTAAAGCTAGTAAAAATGGCATAAATCTGAAATTTTTTATGAATAACTTTTTAGGTTAAAGTATTGCTTTCAGTTTAGTTAGGAGAAATAAAAATAAAAATTTTCTTTGGTATATCGAATCGGGAAACCAAAAAAAGTGTTTACGCGATAGAACCTTTTTGCCAAGAAAAGTTAAAAACCTTTTGATCTAAAGTTGATGTGGAACCTGTACTGATCTGAAAAGTTGAGATAGGCTCTTTTTCCACTTAACTGATACGAAGCTATAGATAAATAGTTAACGAATGCCCTTACTATAAATGCCAATTCATTTATCATGAATAATTCAATTCTTAATCGCAAATCATTCTCAAGTTATGTACCAAACATTAATCCTGTTTAGCAAATAAGAAAATAGTGTAAAAATTTAACTTAAAGTCAGGCGAATGCGGAGAAAGGAGACGAACATTATCTTAACAAAATATTCGCTCCAGTAGTGTGAGAGAAATCTTTAAGAATAGAAAGTCAGCAAAGGCGAGGATTTGGCAAACAGGTCGTAAAAGCAATCGGTTGGCGTACAGCAGCCGCGACTGTGTCGGAGTCGTCGGCGTCTTCGACAGAGAATCGGGATAGGGACCGGGGAGACTCGGGAATGAGAGAGAGAGAGAGTGAGCAGCGGCGGCGTGTGGTCCAAACGCAAGGGTGCTTGTTCGTCCTTTGCATAGGTAAAGACAGTGAAGGGTAAATACGGCTTGTTCCAGCGACTCTGCGCGTCTCTCACTCACTCGGGTGCGGGTGCAGTTTCGCATTGAATCTCGACACCACTGCGAATCTCTCTCCCGATGGAACTGCGACCTCGGCAGCTACGACGACGACGAAGACGACGACGAGTTATTCCGCCTTGAAACAACAAGCGTACGTGACGCAAAGAAAATCGCGGACTTTTTCCTTTACCCTCGCTACTTGTAGGAATCTCATCCCGACTTCTTTTCTGCCTCTCTGCTTTTTTCCTTCTCTCTCTCTCTCTCTCTCCCTCTCTCTCTCTCTCTCTCTGTCCCTTTTTTTCTACGTCTCTTCTCTCCTTACAACTTCGGATCTTCACCGTAGTTTCTTGTCGGATACTACTGCGCATTTTTGCGTATTTCTAAACGATTTTGCTTTTTTGTAAAAATAAATTGAGTCTTTTGTTTAAATAACTTATTGGTCAACACTGACTTAATCACTAGAAAGTAAGAAAAATATCAAATCTAGAAACTTTTGAATATTAAGGAGGATGTCCATACCTGCATAAAATAACATTTCAGGGGGAACGTATGGCACTTGCACTATAATTTAGAGTACGTAAAGATGTTTAGTTTAAAAAAAATTTAGCCCTTTACTTGACGGGAAATAGGTATATTAAAACAGGCCGAATTGAATGTTCCATTTGCTTATTACATGTAATAGAAAGATACATGTATTTAAATACCCATATTTCAATAATTTTCTTTTGGATTATTCTTTGCAAGAACAGGAGCTAAATTAGCTTGAATCAAATGTTTGTTTGATATTGTAAATAATAGATTCCTTTAAATACTGCTTTTAATTCAAATCTCGTAGATATCCTCCTTTATAATATTTTTAATGAAAAGTACATGCAAATAGTTACAGACAAGTTCATTAAGACATCAATTAATTTTATTATGAATATAGTTGAAAAGTTGTAATTGTATGGCTATAGACGAACTTGGAGCTTCGGATTTTTTGGACATAGATGCTGAATCTACCTATACAGTTAAAAGAGCGTGTGCATGGTGAAGGTCACTGCATGGATATACTGAATAAGCATATTCATTGATTACCAAAGAAGAGCACGTCTCGAATATAATTAATGATTTGCGTTTAAAAAATGCAAGAAAATGTTCTTCAGTTATCTAAAAAAGAAATTAATCCATCAAGTTTATATTGTCTATTTTTCTATAATACATTCCAAGACCTAAAAGCGGATTGAATTCAATGAAGAGAAATGAAATTTTTCCAGGCAAATCCAAAGATAACAAAATCATATAATAAGTAGTAGAAATAAGAAATAAAAGAAATTGAGAAAAAAGCCTGCACTAAGATCACAAGCGGGCTGAAAAAGCAAAATAGACCGACAAGGCCAACTGCGCGCGAAAAGGAGCACATAGCACACAGCGAAAATATCTCCGCGAGCTTCCGACACATTTAGGCTGTGCTGCATGGTGACGCTTTCAGGCCAGCTCTCTCTCAGTCTCTTTCTCTACGTCTTCCCCGTAATTCCAAGCAGACGTACAGAAAGGGCATAGACGCGCGGGGCGCGAGCGGCGATAAACATAGGCGACATCCTTCTTAAAGCAATTTTTGCCAGCTTCAGCTCGCCCTACTAGTCTCGTAAGCTCTCCTCTCCACTGTTGTGCAGGCCCCGTCCGCAGAGCAACGGCAACAGCAGAAGCAGCAGCAGCAGCTCGGTATATAGCTATATAGAGCGGAGAATGGATACCAGACGCTACGGCGGCTGCGGAATTCGAGTAATGGAGAGGGTGACGCGCCGGCATGCGACGCGCGTGCACACACCACTCGGCTGGCCTGTACCGAGCTCGTACCGTCCGTCACCCTGTGCAGCCGACTCTCCTAGTCTACTGCCACTACTACTCGCACGTGCTGCGCTGCTCCTCTTCATCCTCTCTCCCAGTGGCGGCAGCAGCAGCATCCGCGTCGACTATGTCCGACATCCGCGCCTAGACTCGCTTCTCTACCAGAGCGAGATCTGCACGCGGGAGGCGAGGGAGCTTGTAACGAGGACGAGTTGCATGGCTCTCTCTCTCTCTCTCTCTCTCTCTCTCTCTCAACCCTTCCTGTATAACTACCTATATATCCTCTGTATGCATGCGAGTGTAGCTCGAGTCCACCCGAAGTTCCTTGAAGCTTCTGTACGAGGGGATATTCGTGATGCGCTCGCGCGACGAGGGACGAGGTAGGGGATATTTGTGATTTGCCGCTATAACGGATTGCTGTTGCGCCATTGCCGGAGGAATTAACTGGCCTTTCCGCGTGGGGATTGCTTTTGAGCGTGCCTTCACTACTCCTCTTCCTCCTCGTGTTTATGTACGGCGCAGCTCGTTCGACAGGAATTTCATATTCGATCTGCTCGCGGGGGAAGGGGCGAGACGAGGGAGGAGACTTTTGCATATACACTACCGGCCGTGCCGCGATAGCCTATACAAAATCCCTGTATTATGGAGTGTATATACTCGGCGCGCGATGCCGGACGTATGCAGTGACTCAAGTGTGTATATATAGAGACGGCACGTGCGATCGTTTTGTTAATGAAGAGACTTTTTATCGGGACTGGACGTATAAGCGCTTATATGCTGCGCGAGCGTGTCGTTTACTACCTTGTATAATCGCAGGGCCTCGGGGAACCAAACGGATTATGAGCTGGAATACGTTTTGTCGAGTGGCTTTCTCGATTATGCGGAAGGGAGATTTTCCTGATATTTTTACGACCCCCTACCGATCGTGAATTTGTCGAGTTATTAGAAAATTAGTTTGGCAAGTGTACAGTTGAGTTCACACGTCTCTGGGATTTTGCCACTACCTTTCAAGTTCACTTCTCGATCGATCGTAATTTTGCGCTTTTCATGGGTAATTAAGGAAACAATTGAGCATATTTTAAGTACATTAATATGTCTATGATTTAATTCTATTACTATACTTTTAATAATATCTTAGTTTATATTTTAAAAATCTTTCTGAATTAATCTCAAGCAGTTGACGTTAAAGGGAAATAAAATAATATCTTTATAGCAATAAGCAAATAGGATTTGTATAATATTGTTTGAACAAATATTATAGGATAAATTTGTGTAATATTTGTTCAAATAAATTTAAAAAAGATTTCTTTATTGGACGAAAAGCTTTAGAAATGAAAATATTAATACAGCATGCGGTGCGCAATGGCGAGGGATTCTGTGTTAGTTGGCAAACATTTTTTTTATCTTGTGTGTTACCACAAACAACTCTATGATCCTATAAATCACTATATATATACCACCACCTCTATGTACAGGCTTGATATATATTGTTTGTGTTAGAAATAATTTACCCCGTACATACACACTGACTCTATATTCTTCTTGTTTTAAAGTTTCAGTGTTTTAAAAAATCAATCTAAAATTTGAGTTAATAAATTCTTAATTTTCTCAGAATTGTTTTTTACTGCGTTTTAAGTTATATCTACTTTGCATTTTTGCTACTTCACGCTGCGTTTAAAAAATGTATACTACAAGCTACATAACAAGCATGCGTAAAGCCGAGTGTATGCAAAACGGTACGCATATGCGCGCTTTGCTATACCAATAGTTTATTCACTTCATAAAATAGTTTATTCAGTTTCATTAAAAATCATTGAAATGCAAATTGACTTTGATAAATTTCAATAAATATCAAGAGAATGAATTTTGTCAGCAGGACCAATTCTCCCCACTTATACTGGAGTGCACGTCCAGCGAATCAAACGCACGCTATCCAGGCACGTAAAGTCATGCTTCGCACATGCTTTTAATACTTATTGTTAAAAAATAAGTTTTAGTACCTTCTTCAACTCTAAGATTGACTTTATTATATTATATTATTTATATAAATTACATTACTTTATTATATTATTTATGAACAATTAATAAAAAATAAATATATTATAGATATAAGCAGATTATTCTAGTCCATTCGATTTATCGTGAAAAAAGAACTATGTTCTGCTCCACAAGTTCAGATCATTAAACATCGTAAAAATTAAGATAATAAATGTATTACTATGTCAGATGCCGTTAAGAAATTTATCGTCAAAAATTAATTCCAAGTACTACGTAGCTGCTATGCATACACAAGTGCACTTATAAACATGCTTCGAAACTGGATATAAAGTACGAGATTATACACTCGTACATTGAGTCTTTGTTCTTGTCTTATTGTTACTAAAATAACAACGGAACGACACACATTAAAAATGTATAGCTTGAATTCCACCAAGTTGAGTCAAAGGAAAAAAGATGAAGAAAAATCTCGGCAGCGCGTATAGTACTTAACCGCGAACACTCCGACACATCGAAAAATTCGATGCACACACAGAGACAGCCGCGCGGAGACACGCGACACACGCATTGTCTCGAAAAAGCCGCATGACACACGCACGGTGGGTCGATGAATCGCTCGACGTAGCATCCTCGCATCCGTAACTTTCCGAGAGAGAATCCGTGCGCGATAAAAATGCGTGAAACGCACGAAATGGTAAATATCCCGGAGGCTCGGTGAAGCTGTGCTGCAGCGGCACTCGGAGAAAGCTCCTCGCTCCTCGGGAAAGAGAGAGAGAGAGAGAGAGAGAGAGAGAGAGAGAGAGAGAGAGAAAGAGCAGAGAGTCGAGACGACGCGTGTCTCTAAATTTAGGATTCCTACGGCGTTGGCCGAACGTCTCATCCCGCAGTCGGAAGTCGCCTGACGGATGGGAGCAATTGAGAGACGCGCCGCACGCGCTGCACTCACACATCTCAGGGGAAAGGAAGGGAGAGCCAAGCATAGAGATTGTCCGCGTTTAAAAGCCGTCGTATAGCTTCTTGGCCGCTCGCAGCCGCGCGGATGCCTTTTCTCTAAAACCTCGAATTTGTCCGCGTCCCATTGAGAGAGAGAGGCGCTTTGAGGGGCGAAGGGAACGGCGCGAGGAAAAAAAAGAAGAGGAGCCAAGAGATGCGAGGCGTGCGTGAATCTCTGCCGCTCTCTCGCTGTGTCGCTTTTCACTTTGTGCTATACGAGTACGAAAAGCTTTTAGCGCCTCAAAGCCACAAAGTTCGTTCCTTATATTTTTAATTCCGACCGCGCGACGAGAAGCGAGACGGACCGAGCCGCACTTTTTGCTTTTCGGAGTACAACGCGGTAAGAGAGAGAGAAAGAGAAAGAGAGAGAGAGAGAGTTGAGCGACGGAAATGGCCATCGCGCTCCTTTCAAGGTCGACCTTTAATCCGCGGCTTCCGTCTGTAAAAGATTATTTCGTTTGGGCACTTCCGTTAGGAATGCGTTCTCCAGCTGTTTTGTGTTGCTCGTTGCGCATACTTTGTCAAGCTCAAATTTAAAGAAATATTACTGCAAAACATTTCCATAACAAGTTTTCATTAATCATGTGTTGCAGAAAAATTACTCCTATCCTAGCGTTAATTTTGAATTTAACAGATTGCTCTGCTAGTTCCTAAAAGCAGTTTGAACAGGGAAGTTAGCTAAGTAGTTATGCTCTATATAAGGAACAATTCTAACGTTATAAAAACAAGAATAAGTATTATCTAAGTTTTATTAAGTCAATGTATAAACCCACTCTTAAAAAATTCACGTTTGGTTCTGAAGACTTTATGCGATTGACTTACAACTACACGAAAGAGATTCTTAATGTAGTTGGCATAAGATTCAAAATAAGTGCAATACCTATGTATTTTCTAAATTAGTATATGCAAAGACAGTTCACGAAAGCAATGATATCGGTAAATTATGTTTTTATCAAGCAGGCTTCGATTTATTCGCTCGGATAGTAAAACTTTATTCCTCGCCATTGTACGCAATCTATCCTTGCCGTTCTTGTGTTACCATATATCTATTCATAGAGTCAAAAGGTAAAAAATGAAAAGACACAGCGCGCGCATTCCACGAACCTGAGCAAAAATCACTTCCCACGCGTTGCGTGCCACCTATAATGGACCCTTGCAGTATTTATACGCAGAGAAAAAATTAACGGTTTGTAAATCGAGCCGTGCTGCATATGATAAGTCACTTGGCCGTTATTATGCGATTTACATCGATGTCGATCGATCATCGACCAATGAAACGCGCTCGCGATTTCTTTTCAATCTGCGAACTTGTAAGCTTATATGGATGCCTCGATATACTGATAAATGACATTTTATCTAAGTCTGTACTGTACCTCTCTTTTTACTTTAAACAAAGCCCTTGTGCAGATTACTCTTTATTCGGTATACAGGTATTTTGTAATGTAAAAACTTTAAAGAAATTCTAATTTTATACGTTTTACTTATCGTCATAAATTTTCAATTAATACGAGTGCTTGAAAAGTACTTAAATTAAAAGAGAAACATCTAACTGTGCAATAACTTTTATTTATTACTCCACAATTGTTTAATACTTATTATATGATTATTAATTAAAACCTCTGTTTTAGTATATGGAGCTAATATTTGAAATTAGTACTTAATAAATAAATATAGATATAATAAATTTTATGAATAATTTTGATAAAAGCTTTTTATTAAAAGTGGATCTAACTAAATAACGTTCAACTGCGTCAAGTAATTAATTGTTATATATTTATCGTACAATGATTTAATTTATATTTACAAATTCCTTCGATACACTTTTCTCACTCTAGCACAAGTTCGCATCGCAATATTATTTATTTTATTTGGCAATAAATAATCATCTCGCTAGGATATAATATTAATAAACAGCGTTATGATCATCGGAGCATAAATATTTCAGAAATTATTAATTATCGCAAGAAAACCTCACTCGATATTTGAAAAAAAGACGAGTCCGGTATAATGAATAAATGGAGGAGATGCATTATAGACGTCAAGCTGATAAAGGAGCCAAGGAGGAAAAGAAAAGACGTCGGGAAAAGTCAAGCTGCCGGGTGATCGATGAACTTCTCAATTCGTTTACACGACCGCGAGATCGATCGCACACCTTTGCGCGGATCCGCAACCATTGGTTTGACGGAAATAATCAAACGAAATGCCGGGAAAAATGGAAAGTGCGCCGAGGAAATAGATTGATTAAATAAGTTTTAAATTATCAGGAATGCGAATGGGGGAAGGAGTTTCGAGACGTCGTTACCCAAGAATGGGAAGAAAAGTATACCTTTCAGCGAGAATTCACGTCTACGACGAGCCAAAGCTATTTGAAAGCCATAAATTTATATGTTTATATTTTTGTTATAGAACAGACACAATAATTAGTAAGTCAATATATAAATATTAGAGTAACTTGCAATTTTTGTTACAAATTTGCCAGTGACGATGAAAACTCTATTAATGACGATTTTAACATAAAATGTAGGAATTACAAGATACGAGTACATGTGAAGTGTACATTACTTACATCATATATTATAATAATTTATATAAGAAATGGTATTTAATTTTCAAATTTATATGGTTCGAACGTTCAAAATAATTTAGATAAAAGGCGCGCGCGTGTTATTAAAAAAAAAGGATCAAAACCTCTCGGTCAGCTTGATCCTCGGCAATTTCGCAGATTATAAAAAAGTGCATGCACGAGGCACGAGTGGCGCTTATAAACCGGATTGGTGTGTGCGATAATTGCAGCGCGAGTCGATATGCGATCTTCCATCGAGCCGGTCGTCCATGCAAGAAACCTTAGCAGCGGGTGGTAATTGCGGTACACACAGACTCGACAGTTAACGCATGACTATACGGCGGATTAATATTTTCCTGGATATCTATTATATACGTGATGAAAATTATTATTCAATTTAGCTGGCCGTACGCGCTAAAGTTTTCGCATTCATATTTTTCGCTGCGGTGCTGGCGGTGCATATGCTTCTCATAAATACTGTAATGAGGAACAACTTTATTTCGCATTTGTTGTTATATATATGATTTATGCACGAAATCGAAAAGAATGCAATGCCAACTATACATGTTTTATTGCATTTATCTGTGTGCAGGAAAGGACGCCGTAACATGTTTATTTACTATGTATAAATATTCAGGCTATGATAAATTCAATGTAATTAACTCGAAATCTTATATATTAAACTAAAAATTCTACTGTTATATCGTAAACATATTTCATTATCAAATAAATAATCAAATTTCTGTGTATTTACACATATATTGCACAAACATATATTTTTTAGTATATTTATTATTGAAACTAACTACTTAAAATTTATTTTAACTGCATCTGACGTGATTTTACATTGACATTCGAGGAAAATCAAAGAAACTCCAATTGACAATACGAAAAAGTAAT
This sequence comes from Megastigmus stigmatizans, assembly GCA_900490015.1. Taxonomy (NCBI): domain Eukaryota; kingdom Metazoa; phylum Arthropoda; class Insecta; order Hymenoptera; family Megastigmidae; genus Megastigmus; species Megastigmus stigmatizans. Next base: position 7,510 of record UELV01172060.1, on the reverse strand, counting down.
CAAGCTCTCGTAAATTAGGCATTCGTCGAATTCGTTGCAGCTGTTAAAAAGTTCCCTGGAAAAAGCTCAAGAGGAGAGCAGAGCAAACAATACGGTCGCGCATCCCATATTCTTACGCATAAAAGCAAACGTCCAAGCGCACAGAGAGAACAATACTGGTTAAACAGGCGCGTCGCGGCGTAGCGAACATTGGTCACCCGAAATTGCAAGCTTCCCAAGCTCCGCGCACATGCACAGCTGGCATCGACTTGCGTTCCGCGTCGGCTTCAGTTCGCAGCGACGACATAGTGCAGAGAGACTACTGCTATATAGGAGCCGTGCAAACGGACCTCCGCCATACATGTCCGATGACTATGTGTATACTCGGCAGCTCTCGCCTCAGTTCAGTCGGTACATGCCCGGCATTCTCTACTTGCAGTGCTCGAGCTATATAGAGAGTCGAGAGCCCGGCTCAACGATCGCTGTGTGTTCGTTCCCCGAGATCGTAAAGTGACGTGCCGTTAGACACTGTGGAAAAGAGCGCCGCGGCAAAAGACCGATGAAGAGGCCGATAAAGACGCCGCGAGAACTGGAGAGACACGGACGAGAGAGAAGTGTAGCTGTCGGGGAAGGGAAACCGCGCGGGTTTCGGATGTAACGCCATTTAGCGCATTTTATTAGCTGCTCGCTATTTCTTTTCATTTCCTTGCGCTCTCCGATACATGTGTGTGTCAAGAATTATATTGAATAAGCTAATTAGTTTAAAATTAAGTATATTACAGTTGTTTTATACAAATTAATATTTGAACACCTAATTTAATTACTGTATTTAGTGCTAAGAACTATTTTTTTTAAATTAGTATTGTTTATTGTTTCTAATGAATTTTTTTCAAGTTTTAATAAGTTATTTTAAGCAGCTTTCCAATATTCATATATAAAGATGTATTTCTATCTAATAACGTTAGTCGCAATAATTAATCAAAATTACAAGACCCTGGTAATAAAATCCTGTATTTCTTAGAAATATCTTTTCATATAAAATAGTTATATACTTAAAGCACAATTACACAATTTCTAAAGAAAAATATGACATAATTCTCAAGGTCAGACTTTTCGAGATTGATCCTTTCCCCCAGTCGGCAGTCCTCTCACGACGTAACACATAAAGGTGGCAATACTCATTCGCTCTCCATATAACCGAAATATGGAGAGAGAGAGAGGCCAGAAACACCCGTGCGTCATAAAGGCCCCGCCAGTATATCCCCGCAATTATTTAAAAATAATCGCTTTCAATAATTCTCGAGCGATGTATCCCTCGTATACGCGCGTGTATCACTTTCCAGTACATTTAAGTGGCTCATCCAAGCGCGCGCACACACTGCAGCAACACACCAGTCCGATACACAGGTAGACGCAGAGAGAGAGAGAGAGAGAGAGAAAGGAGAGTGACGTTATTTCTCTCGGGCTATTGCGGCTCGCACATTGTTTGGCAGTTGTGCAGGAGGGAAGAGGGGAAGGGTCGCGTGCATCCACGCTCGGCTAGATTAGGTTTTACTGCGCCCGACCGAGCGAAGCTATGCGAGGCGAATTGTACCACCACGTCGACGCTTTTGCCTATATATGGTGTCCTACGGTGCTCATCGCCGACAAGGCGCTACACTCTCGTAAGGATACGAGTATGTACGAGTCGGCGGTAAGTGCCGGGAGGGATCGTAACGATTTCGACGTCGACGCGACGGTCCCACGTTCATTCTGACCGACGACGACGACGACGACGATTTGCCGACTTGCACTGGCGCGCGAGAACAAGGGAGGAGCGGGTTATACGCTCTGTGCTGCTGCTGCTCGCTTCGTTACGGCCCGCGACTCCCATTTGCCGTAAAACCGCGACATGGGTAGGAGAGGAGAGAGATAACGTTGATATTCCCTGCACCGCTGCTGCTATTGGCGTGAGCGCTGGAAAGAAAGGCCGAGGCGGGATCAGTTTCGGTATTCAGTTGGGAACTGGCCGCGAGGTAGCTCATTTAGCTTGATTGAACCCTTTTTCTGTACCGCTCACGATTATTGTTTAATCAAGTGCTAATATTGGTTCGCATGTAGATCAAATTTAATAAGATTATGTACACGTATTCATTTTAAGTTAGCTTTTTGACGTTCAGCTGATTCTTTCTGATTCTTAACATTGTAACGGTAGACCCCTGCACATAATGGAATTGCAATAAGTAATCGAACTTTGAAGCAGAAAAAGTAAAAATTGCTCTTTCACTAAATATATTCTAACTATAAGTATATTTTTGAAATATTGAATTGACATTGTCGATATCACATCTGCAGAATCGGAATTTCTTTTCTATTTGACTTTGTTTTCCGGTTACTGTTATAAATTTTAAGATCATTTAAGATTATTTCATTTTCTTTTTATAGAAACAAGCGATATAATTATTAATGTTAACGTTGATGAAATCGGATTTGAATGCGAATATCCCATTTCAAAGTAAAATATTTTTTCTCTCTTTTAAAAGAGCACTGCGCAGATACCTAAAAATTCGCAACTGTCCCGGCAGACCAGGTATGCAGTGTCCCAGCACTTTGATTAATCACGCAGCGAGGAGTGTCGAGCTCGCGTCCAAGTCGGAATCCGTATAAAAACGCATAGAGAAAACGTCTCGGGTGCACGAAAAACCCCAGTGACCCAAATGAAAAGATTAAAAAGAGAGTCCCAATTCAAAAGAGAAAAGAGGAAAGAGCTTCTATAGTTCCTGCGTGCGTTTGCGATAATAAAGGGATAGAGATAGAGATAGAGAGAGAGAGAGAGAGAGAGAGAGAGAGAGAGAGAGAGAGAGAGAGAGAGAGAGAGAGAAAGAGAGACTGGGCACAGAAAAGAGGAGAGGAGCATTAAGAATGCCGAGTGACGAGATTTATTCAAAAGAGTTTATCAGATCCTCCTCTGCAGCGCCGTCAAGTTCGTTTGGTCGCGCGATTTCTCAGGCTTTTCCCTAAAGCAAATACGGGAAAGCCCCGTGCCAGCACGTCGCCGGTGTATATATCTGCAGAGCTATGCTGCCGCCGCGGGACCGAGCGCCGCGCGCTTCCTCTATCCTTCTACCTCGGTCCGGGGCATATCTTTTACTTCCGCGCACTCCTCTACCTCCCTCCCTACCGTTACCTCTCTTTCTCTCGCTCTTACAGTTCCTGGGGCTGCTTCTCTATTCTATTCCTCGCGCATATACGCGTAGCGTAGCGCAACGAGCCTCCGGCCCTTGGGCTGCTGCGCTCCGTGCACTGGAGTACTGGGCGCACGTGCGCTCGTTTAACATCGGGATGAGCGCAGGGGCGGACGAGAGAGGGAGAGAGAGCGGGACGGGGCATAAAGCGAGAAATTGAGACTGCCTTTCTCTCTCTCTCTCTCTCTCTCTCTCTCTTTCTCTATCTCCCTCTTTCGTTCTCTCTGTGTGTACGTGTGAGAGATAGATAGATCCAGAGAGAGAGATAGACCGTGATAAAGCGAGCCCGGAGGTGAAAATATATGTATAAATGTCGTGAAAAAAGATTCTATGAAAGGTCGAAGAGGTAGAGAGAAGTCGGGTATTCATAGCGAAATATCGGGGAATTTAGTACGTGTTAAAGATATACTTTTTCGATCTTGGGGGAGAAAAATGTAGCCAATTTAGAATGCACATTTATTAAGCGCTGCGAGATCTCCGTGTCCGTAAAAGTTATTTATGCCCTGCGGTTTGACTTTTGCTAAATAATCACCTACTTCTTAATATTTCGATAAATTTGCGGAGAACAAGTTTTATAATAAAAATATCAATTATAACTCTCGAATTATGGATGTATATTAATGAAATAACTTCATAATTCGTTCTAAGACAAATAAAAAGTTGTTCTTTAAGTATTAAAACCTTTTAAGACTTCTTTTTTAAAAGAATAAGTGTAAAATACAAAAATCCACATTAATTTTTACTACTAAAAAAATTTCATTTTGTTTCAATAATTATTTTTCGTAAATATCAAAAAAACGACGAAAGCTATCTTATTTTATGGCATCTAAAAATATAGATAATTTAAAGATCTTTCAAAAGTATCTTTCTGTACGTAAAATTTAAAAAAAGTTAATTATAAACATCTATTTTCTACATCATAAAACAAAAGAAAATATCATCCTTTAAAAAAAAATTATTTTTTAACGAAAACATGACAAGTAAAAAAAGAAAATGAGAATTGAAAGATGAAAATCTGTTCAGAACTTCTTGAAGCATTGGAGGTACACACACATATATAGAAAAAAAAAATCTAATTTTTATGTAAAAACATTAAAAATGTCAATTTATAGGAATATATAGTTAAAACACTAATCGAACTGAAACCACGATAATTGTAAAAAAATGGTTTTCGATAGTATATCCAACTGTATTGTATTTCGAATATTTCTTCGAATTATGTTCTTTTAAGTTCAATCGATAAAAAGAAAATTAATTCAAACTGGAGCAATCAATAATGATTATTTATTCAGTTTATAAGTAAGCAATACTATAGCAGCATCATAAATTCAGTGCTCAGCTATTATTTCATCAGAAATTTATTCGTGAAAATACAGTTCATATATACGAAATATAATACGTCAAATTTCAATTATTCATATCGTAAAAAATATGTTCACCCTGTCAAACAAGTAAAATTTTCATATTTTCGTATTAAGAGAGCGTGTTTCTGCAACTATGGACATTTAATTTTATTTGAAAGAAAATTTCAAGAAAAGCAATTAACATAATGTACCATGTATTTGTCCGTGTAGAAGCTATAGTCCAATGGGTATTCGAAACTTTTCTCATACCATATACTGCTTAAAAAATTATATCAAGGATATCAAATGCATCCGCTGTCTACATCAGTCAAACGCCTCTGCTAATAAAAAAAACGCAGCATCTCCATAACGAACCGAAACTCTTAACAGCAAAAGTGCGAAAAAAGATTTTTTTTTTCCCGGATACAACGAAAGCGCTAAAATCCCGCGAATATATCCTAATATAGATGCGCCTACCGCAGATCGAAAGGCGCGATAATTTTGAAAGGCCGCCTTGTTCCTGCGGGCCACCTAAGAACCGCGAGATAACCGGCACTTTTTTGCCTCCCCTTATACCGCGGGGCTTTCTCGAGAGGCGGCTGCCGTGTGGCCGTGTCGAGATCTCCGCTGCGGCGGAAATGATCCCTTTCTTCGCCGGGCGAAATGCGAGAACGCTTTGAAATTAGAAGCACGGAACTGAGCATTTATTTGTGCACCGCCGCCGCCGGGTCTCGCCGCGTGAGGCTGACTGGCAGCTTGAAACTTTCTAAGACGCGAGATTCGTATAGATGCATAACGTTATGGCCATCATTTTTATTTCAGCTACTATAGTTGAAATCATTTTTTATTGAATTGTGAATTTAAAATGTTCAGTCTCATATAATTTATTTTCACAATTTTTGCAACGATATTATATATCAATAATAAAGTTCTTATGCAAAGAAGATTCAAAGTAATCCAATTAACGAAATTGTAATGTATTTTTTTTCCTGATAGAAACAATAATTATAGAAGGAAAGGGGAAAAAAATTAAAATACAAAATTATCTTGTACTAAGAGACCTTATTTATTACAATAGTTCACACGCGACATATGATTTCGCGACGACTGTAAAACGGTAACTAACTGAAATCAAAACATCTGTTTTGCAACGCTTTTTTATTATTTTATAATACACCAATATGTAGAAAATGTTAAACAAAAGCAAAAGATTATATTCAAACTAAAGATGTTCTTTTACTATCTACGAATATATATACTAATATCTGTCCGTATAACAATATTAAACATTTGGGTAACGTAATAAGCTCAGCTATTTATTCAGTGAAACTCCTCCTCCCATCCTGTATTACCATGACTACGTTAAAGGAACTGAGGAAGCATCTTATACATAATTCACTAATTAATATCATAATACACAACTTAATCAGCTATTTATAAAATTCAACGAGGGCAAAGTTTTCCTGAAGCTATATAGAGTAGTAGCGGTGAGTGAGCTAGAGCTTGTACTCGACGCACCGAGGGAAGAAACTTGTTGATTTAGGCCCACGATCGTAGGAATATATGCAGTCACGGCTGCTTTTTTCCCTCGCTCTCTTTCTCTCTCTCTCTCTCTCTCTCTCTTCTGTCTCTGCGCGTTTTTTCATGTTGACGAGCGATTGTCAGTCGCGCGCGCATCGCCGCTGCTGCTGCCTTTATCCATAACGTGAAAGCGCGCGGGTCGCGACGTCCTCGGTGTTGACGTTGGAAACCGACACTTTCTTGGCTTCGCTTTAGCCGAGTCTTTAATTAACTGTCTGTTTTTGCCTCCCTCCATGCGCCTCGCACACAAAAAAACGTTGTCCGTGCTCCGCAGCCGATGTAAAAAAGCGCTGAAGATACTACTGGAAATGCTCGAGGTCTCGAAGATGTACAAGGGTGGAACCATTTTTTTTTCTTTGCGTGTGCATTAAACGATAGGTTAATTTGGCTTCTGGATGTATCCGGTGTGCAGTGTTGATTTTTCTCAACTGGTTGAATCTTTTCGGTACGGAAAGTCTCCTCTATGCGAAGTCGATTGAAACTTGATACCGCTGAGAATTTTCCAAGATCTCCCTTCCTTAATTATCCTAGTCAAGTCAATTCACAGGCAACCTGCACACACTCACGCTTTTAGAAGATTATAATGATTTTCTTTTCATGCAAAGCAATGAAATACTCACTGTAAATCTTTGTTATTAAATTTATATTATTGAATAAACTCGAAATCCATAGGTTTCTATTTTTATTTTATATGCTGCAGCAATCAGCTTCATTATGAGCTGTACATTTAAGCAGCTTATAAACTATCTTCGAATTCGCAAACTAATATATAACTAAAATCTATTTCTATATGTATATGTATATATAATTTTAAGATACGTTCACCAAGTTATAATACGAGAAATTTATTACTAAACAAACATGTTATATATCTTAATTAAATTGATATGTAAGCTATGACCAGATGAAATCTGAAAGCTATTTTGCATATAGTTATAGGTAAGTAGAGTAGTAGTAATTCAATGAAATTCTCTAATTAGTGTGTACTTCAATACGAATTCGACTGCACAGCAATTAGATTAATTAATTTTACAAGTCCTTTGCCAGTGTATATATACCACAGCTTGACTTAAGTAATGAAATTTATTAATGTAAATAAGCTAGTGTCATAAATTATCGCTCCAAAGCCCGAATCTTTTTTTACAAACTCTCCCTGCGCGTCTTTACGTGCACGACGGTGGTCTAAAAATACCGAAAACTATTCCGTCGTTTTGGAATCTCGAAAGCCAGACTTCCGAAGCGATGGCATTAGAATTTTCCGGTCAGGTGCTTCCCAAATCAATCCTCCTCTCGGTTCTTGCTGCATTTTTTGCCGCAACCGCCTGCAGTGCCGTCAAGAAAACATTCCCCTCGCTCACGCACAGAGAGAGAGAGAGAGAGAGA
>UELV01172056.1:0-10369 GCA_900490015.1 Megastigmus stigmatizans | reverse complement strand
TCCTCCTCCGTCCCGAATATGGCCCGTGCCGTCTCGATAAGCGGCTACACTTCACGACAGCTGTCGCGAGAACCGAAACCGCGCGTTAATCGAACAAGCCGTTCGATCACTCCTACGGCAGGCTTGGGTCGTCATGCGCCGGCGCACAATCTCGCGGTTCGATTATCCCTAAAAAGGGTCATTGCCGCTTCTCGTGCATATTTTCCTACTTCCTAGTGCCGGCGTCCGGGTGTCCGGGTGCGCGAGCCTGGTCTCGAGCATCGTCTCGAGCATCGGGAAAGTGCACCCGCGGTTCCTGAAAGGCTACCGACGTCGCCTACCTAGGCCTCCGGGCAGTCATCCGCGACGTCACGTAGGTGATCATTCGTCGGCTGCTCGGCTCCCCCCGCCGTCTCCTCTCCCGGGGGTCCGACTTCCACGGTCAACATGATAAGAAAAGAAGAAAACCTTAGATTAGTGGACAGTTTCACTAGTGCCTCCGTGCTCCAGGAAAGTGCTCGGGGACTCGCTGCCTGGGCTGGGGAATCTGCCCTCGTGCTGGAAGTTCCCTCTCTCGTGATGGTTTTCTATCGGTCACAGTGCAATAGCTATGTTATCATTTTTCTGCATATTTTGAGGTTAGAATCCATTTTTTTGCTATATTTCGAGATTCGCTCTAGCTTTAACCGATACCGAAATAATTGCAAAAAGCGAATACTAACCTCAAAAAATGTGAAACAGTTTACTTATTAATACCAAAAAGTTGAAAAGCCAATCCTCTTTTAGGAAACGTAGAATTCTTGTTCGTTACGCTCGAGCTTCATTAAGTTCCGATATAAATGCGAAAAGCGAATTCTAACCTAAAAAAATGAGTTATTAAGAAGTTTACGTATACATATCGAAAAGTCGATTCTCTCTAGGAATGTCAAACAATTTGGTCTTTTTTGCTAGAGCAGTTTTCGAAATATAAGCGAAAAATGGATTCTAACCTCAAAATATGCAGAAAAATGATAATATAGGTATTGCATTAATGCAGTACAATGCCGAAAAGGTTATAAAACTCAATACTCCGTAAAAAATATTTTTACCTAATTACAAAACGCGTTACCTTTTGCTTAAGAAAAAACGTTATCCATAACTGTGGTAAGACTCCGGCTGACCGTACTAGACTTTGACCGGTAACAAAGTGCGCCTTACTGGATACTCCATTCCAAAGCACTCCGGTACAGGGTACCGGAGTTTCCGGTAACATCAACTTCGTTTTTCTCTCAGTTTAATAGAATCTTTCTTCGAGGGCGGGTAAAACGCAACCTTTTTCAGCGCGTAAAGTAGAACCTTTCTTCAAGCGTGGGCGAAACGCCACCTTTTTCAGCGTACGGCCGAAACGCAACCTTCATCGTTCGAACCGTCGATATGCGTTAATGTGTTATATTGTTCATGTAATAAATAATCATACATTTTACTTTAAAAATAATTGTGTGCGTTAATGTATGAAAGTATGTGAAAATGTACAATTGTATAAAATTGTGCAAAAAAAAAAAGGTCCGAATAAACACACTTATACACACTTTCGCACACTTTTACTTACTTTTGCATGGTTTTGTACACTTGCCGATAAAAAAATTTACAAATGATTATCTGAAGGTTATTTTGACATTTTACAATTACAATTTTACAAAACTTTGAACTTAATTTTTGAGAAATGTTATTTTTCTTGTTTTCAGGGTCTTTACCGGCTGGTTCCTAAGTCAAATCTTGATGGAGATACATGTACTTTTTTTTTTAACTTAAAGGTATCATAATACTCTAAAAAATATGTATGAAACATTTTAAGTAAAGTCCAAAACTAAAATTTTTTGACCAAATTATTGAAGAAAATGTGTAAAAAAATAACAAAAATGAATAAAAAAGTGAAATATTAATAAAAATATAATATAAAGAATATATATTTCACTTCCTATCGCACTCATTTGATAGAGGAGTAAAATACCTTTAATTGAAAAAAGTACATGCAAATCCATCAAGATTTGACTTTGGAACTATACGGTAAGCTGATTTTGGCATCAAGATACACTACTGTAAGTATCTAACCATTGAGTTGGTATAATTAAGTCTAGCTGGGCTTAAAATACAGGCATAAGTATCACGTTTTAGTAAAAAAACATTCCTTTTTAAATTGTGTAATAAAGGTAAATTGTTAATAACAATTCCGTATATTTTTTTATAGGCCAAACACCAGCTTGTTCCCTTAATGCAGATTTAATGAATATTCTATTACGTGGGCAAGCACCATATTGTTTTAAGATTCAAGGTCAAATTTATTATCAGCTAAATGAGGCTCTACATCTAGTGCCTTAACCTTATTTGGAGGGACAGAAAATTTGACTGTAATGTTTATGAGGTCGTGACCAGCTATGAAGGGTGAAGAGGATTTCGTGTACTGTATGAGAGATGAAGAATCATGAACTATGAAGAGGTCAAGCCAAGTATGCGCCTGATGGTCTCTTGGTATGGAATGGTGGGTTGGCGATGACGGTACCACATAGAGTGAGAGCGAGTCGATGCTTGCTTGTAGATGGTTAGATGCTGGGTTTACAGCCGCCATATTTATGTTGAAGTCGCCAGTAATTATTGCACCCCGATAGAGTGGCAGTAGATTGGTGAGGGTATCAAAAAACAGGCCAGGATAGGCGGCATGCGGGCGCCTATAGACTACAGAAAAGAGAAGAGAAGTATTCTTATTTGATATTTTAAGAAACTGGAATTCAGAGGTGTTACTAAAGAGTGGGTTAGACTGAACCAGTGTCTTTACTTTGAGTGATTCTCGAATATAGACACCTATATCACCACCCTCCTTGCCCAGTCTATCGTGTCGGAAAGAAGAGTAGTCAGGCAGCTGTAATACAGAGTCATAATCAAGCTCTGTTAAAAATGTTTCCGTCACGACTAAAACATCGATGGGGTGAATGGAAAAACATGCTTCGATTAAAGAAAAGTGTGTTTTTAGCCGATTGACGTTTATGTGAGAGAAAGTGATGTGAGAAGAAAAAAAAAGTGGCATTACTTGTGCCGTGAAGCAGCGATGAATTTAAAGAAAAAGAAGATGAAAAAGAAGAAGAGGGCCGACCCTGAAGCCTTCAAGAGTTGCATAGCACATGTTGCAGTGCCTTTAAGTCAGCCTAAGAAAAAATTGGGACAAACAGACTCGTCGGCGTGGCACGCATACAAACGACCAAATCACGCACGGTCGGCCTGGCATAATTTAGGTGCTTCTGCGCTTCTAGAGCCAGTTTAAGTAGCTCGTGTACGACCTTTGGCCAAAGAGGACGGAGAAAGAGATGCGAGGCACCGCCGCTGCCTAAAATCGAGTCGCATGTGCTGTCCTTCAGTCTGGCTGAGCGTGAGATTAACAGGTCACGGTTTTGGGGCGACGAGCGTCGAATGACGATGTCTGTAGTGTTCGATTGAGAGGTAGGGAGTACAGACACGACAGCTGTGATTTTGTACATAAGTACCCCAATAAAGTATCGTCTCCTATTATCAGTGCGCAGCCAGCCCTGAGCAGCCCTAACTCCCCTAACACCTAGTACATATCTCACACATGTTGTTTACGAAATGCCTCAATGGTGTACCGGCGGACTAAATCATTGACATATTTTCGAGAACCAAATAAAATTGCTTTGGCCATGCCAGCATCGAGACAGAGCGACAAGCGCTCGTCCCGTATCGGTACCAATTGTGCCGCATCAGACAGGCGAGCTACTCCTTCCAGGAGTTTATCAGCTGGTGTTTGAATGTAAATTTGGAGGTCATCAGCATGTAGTATGTGCTTGACCGTCCTACGATCAAAGAGGTCTTTGAGGTCATTGATATAGAGAATGAAGAGCAAAGGACCGAGGACCGACCCCAGTGGCACACCCATGTTGGTTTGTATCCACGAAGAGCAACCACTACTTTTACTAAAAACACATTGTATGCAGCCCTATGAGTAAGATTTGATTCACAGGAGTGCGGACCTTGAGAACCTGAGGTCGCGCAGTTTGCTCAACAGTCTCGAAGGAGAGATGGTGTCAAAGAGCAACAGCAAGGTTATCATCCTTGTATCAATGCCTATACGTATGTCTTCTGTAAGTTTAAGCAGGGCTCTCTGGGTACTGTGATGCTGTCTGAACCCTGCTTGAAAAGGATCAAGAATGCTGCTTGCAGCGAGATACTCCGTTATTTGGGAGTGTACATCTTCTCAAGTACCTTGGAGAGAAAGCACAGTAGAGCAATGGGACGAAAATACCACTTTTTTCACTTTTCAAAAACTTTTTTCAAGGCAACCAACTGAGCTCTCTTCCAAGCATCCGGGAAGACTCCCTGCGTAAAGGAGGAATTAAATAATCGAACGTTATAATTCCCCAACACTGGCAGAGACTTAACCACCACACTATGCGGTATGTCATCCACACTCCACGCCTGTGAAGAAAAATGGGAAATGGCGAGTACAATATCAGCAAAATATATTGGTTTGAAGAAAAACCCATCAAGTGGGCTATAAGTTCGTCCGGGGTAAAACCATGTGACTCCTCCCTGCTCTTAGGCAAGAGGCCGAGGTTACGCATTTCTTTCCAAATATTTTTTTTTTCTGATCGAGGGCATCGTTTATATGACTACTTAAAAAAGAGGTACGCGTTTGATCTATGCGCACCTCGACCTCATTGCATGGACCCATGAAACTCATCTGTCCTTTTATACCGTCTATGTGTAGCGTTACGTTTGTCAATCAGAAACGGAAGCTCAGTCCCAATCCATGGTGCCTTATCTTTTTGAGGAGTTACAATTTCTAATGGGGCAAGTTCATTTATAGCTGCCATGAGATTGGAACTAAGACATTCAAGTGCTCCGTTTAGATCAAAGTTAGACTCTAAAGTATTTGGGTCAAATGACGACCAGTCGCAGCGACACAACAATTCATTTAGCTCCTCATAATTTATCTTATGATAATTTCTAAAACTGAAAACATCTTTTGGAGGAAAAACAATACAAAGTTCGATGGTGACATCAATAATGTTGCGCCAAGCTGCTCTCATAGACACGTACAGTATCGTTATCGTCTACAAGCATTATGTCAATCCATGTGTGACACGAGTCGGTGTGATGCGTCGAACCGTGCTGGATGATCTTAAGAGAGAGTTCATTCACTAGATTTCGAATAAACTCTGCATCTCCACTGGTCGATAACAAATCTGAATTCAGATCCCCCATAATTATTATGTGGCTATAGATGTCACATAAATCCCGCAATGATGAAAGAAAATCAGGATCACTATGAAATGCTATTTTTGGGGGCCGATGTATTATCCCAACTGAGACTGGTGGTGAGTTGCCCCTTTGTACCTCACACATAAGGTATTCTGGTATAAGTGGATTTGCTGGACCAGTACTGTTGGAAGTAGACAAGGCAACACCACCACTATGAATGTTTCGATCCTGACGTATGATACTATAACCGTCAATCTGAATGAGACCGTCATCGACGACTGGGCCAAGCCACGACTCGGCGATCCCGAAAAGATGGTAAGACAGTCCAACAGCAAGAAACTGACGGACTTGCTCAATGTGACCTCTGACAGAATTGACATTGAGAAAGCCCGCCCTCAATACTCCCTCCTTCGCCTCACCAGCAGCGCCTTGCTGCAGTCATGGAGGAAGTGTAGCAGCTCCTCCTGTGTTAGGTTGGCCGCTCTTCTCTACAATGTACTTTTGATCAGAAGGTCGGCCAATCCCTCCACGACAAGCATCAGCTATTACCTGCAGATCCGCGGCAGAGATGAAAATATGCGCACGCTCACCTCCCCTGCTCCTGACCAAGAATCTGCCACCGAATATTTTTCTATCTGGCAAGCGACTGACAGATTCAAGGGTAGGAGAAGCGGTTTCGACATCATTAGTGATAAGATAATAACTGGCGAGCGCACGTTTAGCTCGAATGATTTCAGCCCCGCGCTTGCTGCTGGCAAAACGAACTACACAGGACGGCGATCTCCTCAACCCTGATACAAAGCTATCCCAAGTCTCATTCGCCCCCTCAGTACTCGCGTTGCGAAGCCGCAAAACGCAAGCTCCAACGATGTCCTCCCTATGAAGCGTCGGAAGGATAGTACTAAATACTGTAAAAGAAACCTCCTCAAGATTTTCACACGAAACATTATTATCGACTATTCCATTAATAAGTAATTTACAGTGCTCAGCACTCTCAGTAGAACCCGCGCCAGAACTCCAGCGGTACGAGCCAAGAGGGAGATTTACTTCCGGAGCCCAAAGAGACAAACACCCGCGACTCATTGATCTCGTTTGAGCCGCAATCTTTATCTTCTTTAACTAATCTTAATTGATTTTTATTATAGTCTATTTGACCCGTGATGACATCGACCTCTCCCGAAATCTTACCGATCAGTAGTATTTATTTTGTCTTTAAGAATCTTATTTTGGTGCAGTAACATTAGCCGATCCTTGTGCAGTCCCTTCAGCTATGATGATTGTACATCTAATTTGCGCTCAAGAGCAGAGCCCTTAGAAGTAAGCGTATGAATCAAATTATCTGTTGCTGGTACAGTACTTGGTACATTTACAATTTTATCAAGCATTTGCTCAATCCGCAATTCGAAATCAGCCAATGTTCTGCCTATTAAATCAAACTGTATGCTCATGAGGTCGAGAAAGCTCGATGACACGCAGGTATTCGCAACGCACGCGCTGGATATGTTGGAGTCGTTGGAGACTCTTGCAGGCGTTGAAGTATAAAGCGAAGAAGGCGCCCATGCGCCTGAAACTCGCCGCACACCGTCTATAGTTGGTAAAGGCGCCTGCACGCCGGAAACCCGCTGAACATCTTCCAATACACTCCCACTCGCACTGCTGCCGGTGTGCGCCTCCCCTTGTGGGCTGGTGTCCGAGCCGCTGATGAGTAGAGGGGCAGACGCGTGTTTAGGTGGGAGTAGCAGCTTGTCTCGCGCGTATGTGTTCGTTGACGCGCTTGCTCGCTCAATCTCTTTCTCTCTCTCGCTCTCACTCTCGTTTATGCTCACGATACTCGACTTTGACTTGATCTTGTTATTGCTTATATATGCGTTCGCGATCGTGTTTCTGCTACGACGACATACCAAACAGACGCTTACATATTTTCGCGCCTATTTTGATCTTATTGATACCATATACGAAGCATGGCCATTCTTTTTACATTTTGTACACTGTACAAGTACTGTGTCTGAACGCAATTCCCTATCACAGACGCGCAAATTTTCTTCTGCACCATTTCGTAAGTGCCGCCCTCTTGCGGTGAAAATTTATTTGTTCGACCGCGACGATGTACAGTAATATGAGCAGATCCAGCCGAAGACACACACACACACACACTAATGAAATGGAACACTTACAAAAAGCGATGTAAGCACAGCAGCCCCAGTATCGATAACGATAATCGATGGAGATGATGGCTTGTATAAGGGCGCATGCAAGTAACCTGCAACAAAACGCCCGAAGGCCGGCAGGTACCAATACCAAAGCTCAATAGCGAGAGCGAAAAGAAAAGCGTATGAACTCGAGACATCGAATGAGAATAGAATAGAATATAGAATAGAATAATAATTTATTTGGACCGGAGGGTGTGACCACATTTGGCCCTTCAGTAAAGTACATAAGCAGCACTGAGTGCATATTGATAAGTCTTACAAAATAATAATAACAAAAATAAATCTTTGGAAAAAACAAAAACTGATAAAATATAATATGATAAAAAATAAAAACAATGATAAAAGATAAAAGTATAGATAAAAATGAAAAAGAATATAAAAATAAAAATAGTAATAATAAATGTAAAAGTAGAAGTCTCTCGAAGAGTACAGCGAAGCGAATGTATGAAATTTAAAGAGAATGAATTTAAAAGGAAAAGAAAAGTTGATAATGATTTTGAATCAAATGATTTTAAATAAATTGATTTTGAGGTTTCTTCGCTATGGTCTGTAGGCTCCGGTGACGATGTTGGTCGAAAGGCAGTAGCTGTAGAGTCTGTGGTGTCAGCAGTAAGAGTCGCGTTCATCCATTCGGCCTTAGGCCCTCCAGTCGCACTCGACTGTCCCAGTCAGCTCTGTCCCTAGCAGAAAGCGTGGCGAAGAGGCCAGACTTCAGGCTCGCCACATGAGCCGGCGTGATGGTTAGTGGCCCCAGCGAGTTGATGATAGTTGACGCAGTGATGAAGAACGAGCGTCGCAGGGCCTCTGTTCTCAGCGTGCTGTAGAACAGATAGCGAGGAGGGAGGCGACTGAAGGAGCGCGCGCTCACGTCAACGTTCATACGTCGGAAGTTGACGGCAAGATAAGCTGGGTTGCGATGGGCCAAGATGTTGAGAGAGAGAGAGAGAGAGATATAGATAGATAGATATTTGTTTATTTGCAAATTAATACAAAAACTGAAATACAACCATATACATATGGTTTTACATTTTACAAATACAGTCTTCTCTTTCATTAATCTATACACTAATATTGCACTTAATTATTTTCTATCTATGATATCACAGCATAAGTTAACAATTAATACAAAAATCAGTCTTATAATAGTTTGAGTAACATCACAGAGTGTCCTATATATTTAAAATACAAACAAACAAGGTAAATCACAGCGGTCTATATCTATCAGTCAACAAGTATTCTAAAATTTAAACATTCACTCATTTCATACGTGCACCCACTCACACTAATAAATACACTCACACAATTTAAAAACGATGTATAGGGGACAAAACAAAATAAATTAACATAAAGAAAACCCATCTGTCCCTCCCCTATGCGAGTGCAAATCTATAATTTTATGTTTCTGGCGCACAAAGATTACAGGCCCCGTCTCCGAGTGACTAGGGATCGAGCTCAAGGAGGTGTTTAAGGACCGCCGTTTTAAATCCGCACAAAGATGGAAGGTTGCGCAGACTTATTGGGAGAGAGTTCCAATAGCGCGCACACTGAACCTGGAAAGACCCCATACCAGATTCCGTGCGCACTCTTGGCACCGAGAGTTCTTGTGCATCACCCCTGCTAGCGCATCTGGACTGGTGTTTACTGAAAAATGCCGCTAAATACCCTGGTTCGTTAAGTCGAAGGATTTTATACATTAAAATGGCAGCAAAATACATCCTCCGACTATCAACGCGCAGCCAGCCCAGCCGCTTTCTATAGGGGGTGATGTGCTCATCCCTCCTAACACCGTAGACAAATCGCACACATGTGTTATTCAGTCTCTGTAGCCTAATTCTCTGCTCATCTGACGCGTCAAGACACACTACAGCGCAGTAATCAAGATGGGGTAATACTAGAGCTTCAACCAGCCTTCTGCGCAATACCGCGGTGGTACATGCCCTTATAAACCGCAGGCTGTAAAGGGCTCTATTGACTTTTTTCGTTACACAATCGACCTGCGGTTTCCACGTTAATTTACTATCTAGTGTAACACCGAGGCTCACAACGGCGTCGGAAAAAGGCATAAGCACGCCACCCCCCATGTCAATGTCTGGCAATCCCATTTTGACCAAATCATTAACATATTTACGAGATCCAAATAAAATTGCTCTGGTCTTGCCAGCATTGAGACGGAGGGATAAGCGCTCGGTCCATATCGACACCCGTCGTGCCGCATCGGACAAGCGAGCTATGCCCTCCAGAAGTTCACCCGCAGGAACTTGCAGATAAATCTAGAGCTCATCGTCATATAGAATATGCCTGACCGCCCCACGACCAAAGAGGTCTTTAAGGTCATTGATATAGAGACTGAAGAGCAAAGACCCGAGGACCGACCCCTGTGGTACACCTCAATTTGTCTCAAGCCATGAAGAAGAACCATTCTTAGATAAAACGCGTTGAGTGCGGCCTTGTAAATATGATTTAATCCACAGGAGTGCGGACTTCGAGAACCCGAGATGGCGCAGTTTGCACAACAGTCTCGAAGGAGAGATGGTATCGAATGCCTTGCTGAAGTCGAAGAGCAGCAGCAAGGTGATCATCCTTCGATCAATGCCTATACGAATGTCGTCAGTCAATTTAAGCAGGGCTGTCTGAGTACTGAGATGCTGTCTGAACCCTGCCTGAAAAGGATCGAGAATGCCGGTCCTGGAGAGATAGCCGGTGATTTGAGAGCGAGCAATCTTCTCGAGCACCTTGGAAAGAAAACACAATAGGGCGATGGGACGAAAGTCCGAAACTGAAGATGGAGCTGAAATCTTTTTTAAAGCCACTAAGTGTACCCTCCTCCAGTCGCTCGGAAAGACCCCCTTAGCAAAGGAGGAGTTGAATAAACGAACTATATAATTCCCCAACACTGGCAGAGACTTCACTACAACACTCTGCGGTATATCATC
>UELV01172046.1:0-26768 GCA_900490015.1 Megastigmus stigmatizans | reverse complement strand
ATATATATATGTGTGTATATCAGTTTACGTTTTGTTAGTTACGACAAGTATAAATAAGAAGGTGACAAAGACGCGCGGATTATACTATAATAGTGATAAACGCGCGCGCGACACTCAGGGGAAAAGTCTGGTAAAAGCGCGGCACTCTCTGTGTATAAACGTGAAACAAAAGCCATACGATGCATAATCGAAACGATTCGATCCAATTCTATATAGATCCAACGTTCGATCAATTATTTTTGGCCCACTGTTTTACCCGACTTTTTCCTCATGCTCTAAAAGGTGTTCTCGTACAGCACTTCGACAAGTCGCTGATGGCAGAGTTCGCAATAATCTTTGTAACTTGACAATTAATTTTTACATAAAACTCAGTGTAAAAGAGATTTCAATTTTTTCAAACCCGAAACGTAGTTCTATAGTTATTATGTTATATTATTATCTGGGACTTTTGGTATTTTATAAAATTATATATTAAAAATTGGGTAAGTTTTCCATTAGTGTTAGACTTAAATCAAGTCCAAATAATTGTGTGCGAAATTTTTATGTATCCTAGAAAATACTTACCATTATATCAAATAAATTGATTATTATTATTCTTGGCACTGAACAAATCAGAAAACCTATGTATGAGCAAAATTGAATAAATTGAAAAAATGAAAAAAATAATTGAGAAATTTCTTAAACTGTTGAACCAACGAACAAAATTCCAAACATCTCAGCCATGGTCTTGGTTACTCGAAGTGCTTTACGGGACCCGTTGTATATTGATGCCGATGATGATTATATTTCATGTTCCCAGGAGAAAGATTCTACATACATTTAAGAAAAAAAATATACATAATTATGTGAATAACGTATCGAGGCTTCGTCACGAGCATATGTGCATAACGATGACAACAAAATAAAAAAAAAACTTAGATGATAAAATATCGATTCTCTAGACAAGTCGTAGCCCTTAATGACCGAGGATGCTGCAATCCTCTTCTCTTTCATCGAGCGAATGTGAGACAAATGAGTGAACAACCAGAGAGAGAGAGAGAGAAAGTGTCTGCATGCGTGACGTTTGTGTGTGCTTGTGGAAAACGCGAGGAAAAGAAAAAGTAAAAATAAAAAGAAAGAAAGAAAACAAATTCGCGGATTTTCGGTATTGGACTACAGTTGATTGGTTAAGTAGTCGATAATTATCATCCTTGTAGAACCCTTTTTCTTATAGTGTTCATTATGCGATGCGGATACGTTTAATAAGATAAACAACAACAATAAAAAAACATAATTTTATTCGCCGCGTTAACCACGCGAGCGCGCGCGCGCCCATACCCCTGAAAGCATAAGAAACCCGTGTAACCGATGAATTTCGTCGACGAGTGAAAACGATGGACACATTCCGTTCATTCGTTTCTGTTATTACCCTCCCGTTATTATCGATTATATATAATATATATAATTGTCTTTCCTTTATCTTCGTTTTCTCGTAGTTTTATTTTTTAACGTGTACAATATTTTTACACGCCGACATACAAGTACGCGCGCACGCGTCCTAATACATAACAGATCGTTTCGAGATATACCTACCGTGGCCGCAGCCGATGCGGACCGAACGTTCGTTTTTAACGCTGTCGTCATCGTCGTCGTCTTCGTCGTCATTATACACTCGCCGTTATTAGCGGCGACGGTCTTATTGCGATTCATCGGTACAAAGCGTTTTACAAGAAGTGACGTAAGGCAGAAAAAAGAAATGAGAAAATGAACAAAAAAAAATAAAGAAATGAGAAAATGAACAAAAAAAAATAAAGAAAAGAGGACCGTATAAGAGGAGAGGTCATTTAAGAGCGAATGCAGGGAATTCTTGGAAATGCGCGCGACGAGTTAGCGAATTACCTTTAAAAAGTAATAGATATAAATAAATAAATATATTTGCGAGAGAAAATAAGAACAGTTGATATGAATATAAATCGGATAGATGTTATATGACGAGATGAAAAGAGAGAAAAAAAAACAGGAAAAACGACAGACAGTTCTACCAAACTATCGAGGTTATTGTTACGAATTATAAGTGAATATATATACGTCGTCAAGTTGATTATTTACATGTGCAGGATAATTTTATACACATGAAACGGAAAGAATAATTCACTTTAGTACATACATTACAGACACATCAAAGTTACAATGACATATACCATGCTTATATTATTACGTTATACTGTTTTACAATTATGTTATACATTACTCAATTGTACAGAATGATTCACACGCAAGTATATTAAAATAAATGATAAAACGACGACAATGACGATGCTGTAAAGCGAGATAATAATATATTGTAGACATACAATTAACATTATAAACATTATATTTTATTAATTATTACATATACATATGCATATGATAAATATATAAGTATAATGTTACATAGAATACATCTTGATTACGATTCTTTTCGAAAATCCCCTCATCTTCCTGATGTTGTTTACCCTACTTTGGTTTCTTTTTATGTTTTTTAATAACTTCAATTTGAGATTTTGCTCTCTTTTTGTAACTGTACTTAGCTACGATTATTTTGAAATTGCATGAAAGTGTAGATAAATCTATAAATATAGTCAAATTTTATTCTTTAAAGTATTTAATTCCATAGTTAACTTATGTCGAAAGGGCCAATACATTAGTTTTCTTTATGTAGAAAAAAATACAAAGCAAGACCTAATTTTTTAAATAAGTAGTCTATTAAGTATAATATGAAATAAAAAAATGTCATGAAAGATTCCACTTTCACAGTAACTCCATTTTTGCTTATGAATGGATATTGTATTTTCGCGCCAACTGGTCACGTGACATGTAGCGTACCAATTGCTGAACTAAAATATCAAAGATGGCTGATGGTATAAGGATGAATATGATTGGCTGATTTTTCAAATGGCAGTTGCATTACCAGAATTTGACTTGAATCATGAGTGTGTTTATGTTTACCCTTTCATTATCGTCTTTTAAACAATAAATAATGTCAATTAATGTTACTGTCAATGGGAACCCAGTTAGTGTACGTAGAGGGAAAATGGTTTTATCGGACTATGACAATATAAAAAAAACAGAACGTGAGCACCGAAGAAGGTTAAGGTTAGAACAGGTGAGTTTTGCTATTATTTTCTAATGCTTTTATATTTTTAAAAAATATAAACGTATAAGCAAAATATAATTTAATATAAATCAGAAAAAGACTATCATTAATAAAACTCAACCTCGAGATGAAAAGGTATGGTTTACTTATCTCATTACTTCAAAACATTAAATGGAAGATGTATGGTCTGACATATCAACTGTTACCATTTTTCACGATAGCAATAATCTTTATAAAATATATCAGGTGCACGAACAGGCTAAAGCTGTATCGAAAAGAGTGCTTGAACGAAGAAGAAGAGCAGAACAAGAAGAGCTCGATCGTCTTGAACAAGATGGAAATTCCGAGATGAAAAGAGCACATGATAGAAAATTAATGGAGCTGCGTCGGAGGTATCAAGATATAGAAAATATTGGCTATGCGCATGAAAAGGCAGCACAACAACCAGATGTAGAAAGTATACGGCGAGCTGAAGAGCTGAAGAATAAAGCCTTGGCTGAAGCAAGAGGAACTGCTGCTATACAACGTTTACAAGAATCAAACTATGTAAACTATTACAAAATAACTAAAAGTTTCTCTGAAAGTAGGCAGTTTTAATAAATTGAAATTATTAAATTTTGTAGGTTG
The DNA here is from genome assembly GCA_900490015.1 of Megastigmus stigmatizans. NCBI lineage: Eukaryota > Metazoa > Arthropoda > Insecta > Hymenoptera > Megastigmidae > Megastigmus > Megastigmus stigmatizans. The sequence goes on along the minus strand of UELV01172046.1, from coordinate 23,026 downwards.
ATAGTCCAAATTCTGTAAAAAATAGAAGACTGCAAAAAGTGCGGGACTTAGAGAAGGAACGATCACGAATGGTGGCCCACCTACCAAAGAAATCATGCGTTAATGAATCTTTTGAAAATGAAACTATCAGGAAAACTCCTTACGTATCATCTCCAAAAAGAAGGGTAAAATGTGTAGTTTCTAAAAAAACACCTATAAAAAAAATATCAAAACAAACTAAGGTTAGTTTTCAATTACTGCTTATAACTTTATTACTTCATTCATTTGATAATTAAGTAATTTATGAACATAAAATGTTTACCTGTTATTAGCATCATTCACCTCGCACAAAAACGCCTTGTCGTGTATCTGTAAACAATGAAGATATGAGTAGAACGCCGATTACAACTACAACTTCATGTATGGATAAAAGTAAATCTAATAGTCCAAATAAATTGCCTAATGTTCTTAAAACAGTTTCAGATAGAATTCAAGAAATAACTAGAGTTAATGCATGTGAATCTGATGATAATGAACCTCGAAAAAAGGTGCCTACAACCAGTATTGCTTATGATAAGCCAGACAAATTTATTAGGTAGTTATTATTCCTTTTTTTACTAAACTTCTTATATGTTGTTCATATTCAAATTATTAATTTATGTAGGTCTAATGTAGAGAATTATCAAGATAGCAGTTCTTCTGATATAAGTAGTACTTCCACTACAACTTCTTCTCAAAATGATGATTCTTCATATTTTTCTGACAGTACTTCGAAAGTAAAGTCAGTTAAAAAAACTCCGAAGCATCATACATCTCCAGTAATAAGTAAAATTAATTTATATGATCACAAAACTCGACAAAGAAAAATATATGATACACCTTCTGGCTTAGTTGAAAGAATGAATATTCAAAATAAGGTTTATAATTTTTTGAGAATTATAAAAAAGCATGTGAAAATAAAACTTATTTATATTTTTATGATTTTTTAATTAGCCAAATGCTACAGACCTAGCCCAAGAAATTACAGAATTAGAAAATAGAGAGTCAGCAATACTTGCAAATCAAAAGAAAAATTTCAATCAACGAAGTCAAGATGCTCTTCTAAGAGAAAAAATCAGAAGAGATTATCAAGCCCTTCTCAAAAATATGACTCAACTTTCTAAAGAAAAAAATAAGATAGAGGCAAACCAAATTTCAAATGCTGCTGTAAGTAATTAATTATTTTCAGTATTTAAATTCTTTTGAATTTATAAATAATTTTTTTTTTTCGCTAGAATCAACCTGTTTATTCGCAGTCTAAGAAATGCGAAGATCTCACCAAGCGACAGAAAAAGATGGATCGAGCTTTTGAGACCATCCTTCGTTCTTCTCGAGATCCTCTTACATCCGATAGTCAGATTGAAAGACCAATTACTATTACTCCTCGAGACTATATACATTCTGTTCCTTCATTAGTCGGTGAATGGAAAGAAAATCCTTGCCCCAATGGACAAGAGATCGAAGAAAGTTATTCTGAAGATGACAGTGATTTTAGGCACAAAAGAATGATTTCTGAGTACCTGATAAGAATTGAAAAAATGAAAAGGAGACTTTTGCAGGAATACGGAGCCGACTTACCGGATGATATTTTTAATGCTAGTGTAAGATCTCTCTTTACTCAACCAACGCCCGCAATAAGTCAAGAAAGAGTTGAGCGTAGCACACCGAAACCCACAACTCCTGAAATCCAAGTTATCAATATGTCTGGTTGCGATGAAACTGCAAAACTCCAAAAAAAGGTTGTCAGTAAAAATAAAACCAGAAGTAATCAAGCGCCGGTAAAAAATATAACAAAATCGGCCACTGAAAGTGCCGTTACCACTCGTGATCAGCAAATTCAGGTTGAGTTGCAGAAAGACGAACCGAAAGAGCAAGCGATCAGTCACCCTATAGAACCGATAGTTAAGATTATAACTCCAGATAATGTTGATAGTAGTACTAGTTTTTGCAGTACTTCATCGGTTTCTACCGACCTAGTAATAGACATTACCAAAACCGGGATAACAATTCTTCCTAACGAAAGAAAAAGTAGCATGAAAATTACGAAAGAGGGTTCGGTAACTTCATCCGAAAAGTCAAGGCAATTTTCAACGAGTAAAACACCGGTAAGGATTTCCTTCGAACAAGAAAACGGAGGTGGATCCTGCAGCGTAGCTAGTTTCTTAATCGACACTGACAAGAATGAATTTACATTTTTACCGAAGAGAAGAAAATCTAAAGATACTCCTAAAGAAACTACTAAAGAAATTGCTAAAGAAACTGCTAAAGAAACTGCTAAAGAAACTGCTAAAGAAACTGTTAAAGAACTTCCTAAAAAAACTGTTAAAGAGACTTCTAGAGAAACTATTAAAAAAGCATATAAAGGAACATTAAAAAAAGTACCGTCCATAAAATCAACTAAATCTCGCTCCTTGCCGGCAAGTAGAATCAACTCTCCAACGAAAAAAATCACAAAATCGGCCCCATCCTCTCGAAACGCCAGTCCGAAGAAAGCACCTATTCAGTCCCGCCAAACCGGAACCATCGATAAGCACGGAACCGTTGTCCAAGAGAAAAGGTACCGATCACAAACGACGCAGGTGTCGATAGACTCCAGTACTGAAAGCTCTGAGGTCCATTCCAACTCGATCAGTAAAAACGCTAAAGTTTATACTAAATTCCAAGCTGTGGCGTCTCACCGCACAATCACAAACTTACAAGACTCTTCGGATGCATCAACGACGTACGCGAGTCCTCCAACACCCATCGCAGGTATTCTATTAAATGATATGAATATCAGTATACCAATTCTCGAATTGCTCGATATGTCCAGTGAGACCTTGAAACAGAAAGCAAAACTAGTAAGCCCAGTTTCATCGCCAGAAACTCCTTCGCCACGTACGATGATGTTACCTTCGAATATACCGAAGCCAGGCAGAGCCAGTAAGAGTCTCAAATTCACGCCACTGTTCAGCAATCAAGCGGGACAAGATCCAGTGAGTATCCCAAAAAGTACGCGATCGAACTGCGCGATGACGAAGGACAAGTGGACATCGACAACGACGTTGACCAAGACAAAGAATGAAGTATGTACCTGCAAAAATCCGACCTGCAAATTGTTCCACAAGTTGGAGAACACGCAGGGTTACGCTTTAAAAAGCTGCCCACAGATATTGAAAAAGTACGAGGACTTCCAGAACGTCTGCACAGAGCGAATAGCTTCACTGACTGACATGATTCAAAAAGTGCGCAGCGAATTGAAAGGCAAGTATTTAAAATTATTAACCGGTAATTCTTGGAAATTTGTCGTTTAAAAAACGAAATAAAATTTATAGCCTTTTAAGATACTATGTTAATTAAGTCTATATTTAATATTTTTTACATAAATAGAATAAATGCACTCGATAATTTTTTACTTTATAACAATTTCGCAGGTGTAGAATTATCTGTGATAACAAACGATGATTCAGGTTCATCGAATCGAGTTATTCCTTCAGCCAGTCCATCTTCAAATATTCCGAACAATAACGCGAGCAATATAGTGAATACCATCGAAGCTATTCATGCTCAGATCAAGAAGACTTTAATGGACTCCCAAAACATAATCACGAGTGGAGGATTTAAGTTACCATCACCGCCAATGGGCTACAGAAATGTCGAAATCACGCCGGTTTCTAGTATCAACTTATCCAAAACCACAACAGCCAGTGACAGTTATGATGATAGTGGAAACAAAGAAAGAATGGAAGCAATAGACTCAACGCCACATAGTAGCAAACCAAAAATCTTGAAGGATGAGTCGGTGAACATTCAGCTCGACTGGTTCCGTAATCATCGTGCTTCAAATGATAGAGATGCTACAATGGACCACAACAAGAGGTGTAAGGCGACGGCGACAGTAATACCAATAGAGACAAACACTGCGGAAACGATGACGGGTCCGCGCGATCAAAATGAAGACATGGTTGAAAAGTTATCAAAGGAAATTCTCGAGCAAAGTAAAAGCTTAAATAAGTTAGTAGCCATTGATAGTTTAAAAGATTCTGACGATTCTCTTTTAAAATCAAGCCAAACACTTGTCAAGGATTCAGGGGAATCGAGCAAAAATGCTGCGTCCAACGAGGAAAATAATCATTCCGTAATTCTAGAAGTATGTATTTATGTATTTATTCGCGTGAATTTATACTTCCTTCTTAATTTTGCACAATAATCATAAGCAATTGTCTTTCTTTTTGTTTTTAATAGACTAGCAATTCCGATTTTGTTCCTTTACTTGCTGGCATTCCCAAAAATCCACGGACGTTAACGAAAAGTTCTTCTACAAATGGTAGAGCAAGGCCACCCGTTACGTTAATATGTGGACCATACAGGTAAACTCATGCAGACTAAATATTTCACTAAATTATTTTTTGAAACATTATAAATCCTGTATTAATGTTAAAAAGAGAAAACTTTCATAATACTGATGATTTTCATATTACAGACCAGAAATTGTTTCCGTATCCCCAGTGCACGAGTTATCTACAATAGTTGAGTTTGATACACCGGACACAGTTAATAAAAGTCAGGTGAGCACAAGGAGTCCTTCAAATAAATGTCGTAAAAAGTTGCCAACAGGTGAAGCATCCCAACCTACAGCCACTTCATCACCGTCTAAGAAGATGGATACCAAATTACCCAAATCAAGACCTCATAACTTATCAAATAAATCAGCGAAGAGTGCTGAAAGGTCGCCGAAAAAATCTATAGATAAGTCGTTGGAATCGATGGGCAAGAAAAAAGAGTTAAAAGGCGAGCTCACAAAAAGCAACTCTTCGGATTCGATGCAGACATTGCCCGACGTGCATATTGAACAGCTGCAGCGAAGTCAGGATAACACAAACTACGAATTTCGAATTAGTCAAATTTCCGAACTTCAATCTCTGCCCGACGAGAACGTTGATCAATTGGCAATTAGTGAGTTTGTCGAAGAAACTAAATCCAAATCGGTGACACCTGTGCAAAGACTCAGTCCTAATCAGGAGCAGGAAAAAGGTCAGTTGACCTTGACAAACTCTACGAGCTTCTCTGGGTTATCAGGGGTCTCCGAGATCGCAACAACACCTTCGTCAGATCTCAAGTGTCCCTCGTCACCCGAAGAGATGGAGCTGGCTTTGAAACAGTGGGGCCTCGGCTGGATAGTTCCTACCCTGAAGAAAACTCGCGAGGCTAGTGCTCTTGGTTCCTCTTCAAGTTCTGATGTCACGCCCGTAAACGCTGCTGCTAGACTGGTATCACCTATTAAAAAGCAGCAGGACGGCACCGCTCACGATTTACCAAAGATTAGCGATGTATCATCAATATCTATCAAACATGCAAACAAAAGTACTGAGAGATCCGTACTCGACAGAGGCAGAACGTCTACGCCTAATCGCTTCTCGAATACAAATTCGGATGGGACTATATCAACGCTCGGAAGTTTTTCATCGGAATTAAACATAGTTGTTCAAAATCAGAGTGCAGACATAACCATTCCTAATATATCTTTTTCAAATAATAAACTTGGTTGAGAAAGTGGATAAATAATATCGAACATTTTTTTAAGCTATGCTTTTGTTGTTTTACCTTTGAATTTTTGTAAATTATAGTGCTAATTCCTTTTGACCTAAGCAAATTATTCCTGGATTAGTAAAAATGTCACTTTGATTCAGGATGAAAAAATCTATCATTAAAGATAGAGAAATTTTAATGTTAATTATTTCTTTTCGTTTGGAAAAAAATATGAAAAAAATTTATTTCTTGAGGTCAATTATTAAACAGTGAATTTTTAAGTAAAATACTCAAAATGTGAAGGCATGCATTAACTTCATTGTCATTTCATAAGAAAACTACTATAAGAATCTTTACCACCATAATACTCTATCAATTTTTTTTAATTTTGCATACAATACAAAATTAAAAAAAATAAAAGTATGTTTAGGTGCGTACTTAGTCTAGATTGAAAAAAATATATTTAAAAGGACTATTTTTTAATGTACATTAATCAAAGTTTTAAGCCTTGACATCTCAACCTAATTATTTTACACGTACATAATCTATTGTTACCTCAACTTTAGTACGCTTTTTTGTATTTAAATATTGACTGATTTTTTCTTACAGTTTTACGAATATTGAAATAAATGTGGTGGAAGTATATAGACTGAATTTATGGTCAAGAGGGGCATGAAATAAATGTCTATTAGTATTTTAGATAAAAAAGTTAGTTTTTTAGTAATTTGTACAAAATAATTGTTGCGAGTGTGATTTGTAAAAAGTATTGTTATACTCATTATACTCAAAAATAAATTTTATACTTCATAAATAATATTTTGTTGGTGGATACTTATTGTGTACTTGCTTTCATATCTATGTATAAAAAAAGTGATATATATTTCAATACCGTGAATAAAATATGTTAAAATATTTTGTTCGCAATGTTAATTTATAGAAAGCTTTATCCACTAAAATATTATAAGTAATAAATATTTTATTGTTTCTTCTTAATGCATAATCAGATTTAAAAGCATAAAATGCATCAATAAAAAGATAGTTTTTAACTATATCAAGAATATTTTTTTCTTAGTAAGCGTCCGACAATACATTGGCTATACAACGATCTTGCAAAAATGGGATACTGCATTTAAACTTATATAAATAGCAAAACAATAATACAGAAAAGATTTTAGAAAACTTTTTGCACTTATATACAATTATTACAATACTCCTGGCGATTTCATACAATATTTATATAATACATTTAATAACAAACTTATAAATATTAAAATAGTACTTATTTCTTTTCTGGTTGTTAGACTGTAATTAATTTACCAGAGCACCATGGACAAGGATGGAAATTTGGTTCCATTATACATGCATTATTACAGTCTTTAATTTCTGTCAGAAGATCCAAAATCTGAGACGTCGTTTTATCTGTTTGATACATCGTAATATCTTCTTTATTTACATGTCCACCAATAACTTCAATATTATTACTTTCACTTTCTGCTATATGTACAAAACAAACGTTAACATACAATATTAACTATTAACGAGAACTTAATGAAAATAACTTACTAGAGTGATCGGCAATCAATGTAGTTTCTTCAGCTACAGTAGCTGTGGTAATGTTTGAGTTACAATTCTTAGATTTTAGTAATTGGGCTACAAGCACTTTTAATTTATGTAATTGTTCTTGCTGTTGATTGCGCTGTTCCAGAAGTTGCTTAAAAGTAGTATCTCTCTCTTTAGCTTTTTCTTGAAGAATAGCTCGCTGCTTTTGATACAAAGTAACATATTCTCCTAAAAAGATTCAATATATTTAATACTAATTTTTAATTAATTATAAAAAGTTTTGTATTCAACTTTACCTATAGTCTCTGTTTCTCCCTGTAATTGCAAAACAAGGTGTTCGAGTCTTTGTTTTTCATCCGTAAGTTCAGCAACTCTTTCCATTGTTTCTTTAAATCTATTCTCAAGTTTTTTTATTGGTTCAGGAATACTTGGAATAGTACTACTTTCAGGCAATATTAGAGATTGCTCATTTGAAACTCCTTTATCAATACTGTCTTCAGATTTTTCTTTAACACTTGAATCATTTACTTCACCTGTGTCATGTGGTGCTGTGTCACTAATTTCTAGTGATACTTCTTCACTTATGGTACTAACTTTTATTTTTTCAAATTTCAATTGTAAAAGTTGATTTTCCTTTTTCAGACTTTCGATTGTCATCTGTAAAAGTGATTAAAAAAATTAATTAAAAAATGTAACAAATTAGTTTGAAAATTACTTTATAAAATTATACCAAAGCATTTTGAAGCTCTTGTTGTAATGTTGTTGCACTATGCGATTGAGCTTGGTAGTGTTGAATCTGATCTTCAATTTGTGCCAAGTGTAATTTTTCCTTTTCAAGATCAACTAAAGCTGCTTCTTTTTTTATTAATTGCTCTTTTAACTCGTCCACTTGCTGTTCTACATCATTAAGTTGAGAATTCAATTTTTTACCAATAACCCGCTCAGCTTGCAGTTGTTCTGTTAAATCTAGTTTTGTATTGCTCTGAAAGAAAAATTTATTTTTTAATATTTTCAGAATTAAATAACATTATTAATATTAATTACTTACTAAAGCAATGAAAGCATCATGCATTTCATCAAGTTGAGTCTTAAGTTGTTGATTTTGTAACACTGCACGAGAAGCTCCTAATTGTTCACCTTGTAAAGCTGTAGCTAATTTGGATGCCTCTATACTTTGTTCTCGGATATCTTGAAGCTCCCGTAATTCTTTATTTAATATTTCTATTTCGTTATCCTAAAAAAAATAAGGAATAAGTCTTTTTTTACAAACTACCAATTGTAAGGTATTATATTAATCATAAAATTAATAACAATAATTTACTAAAATTAAGATAAATATAAATATTTTCTCATTGAATTTATTTTTATTTTACTTTTTCGTTCAATAAGGATTGTAAATTTTCTTGTTCCAGAACAAGATTATCCATGCTTTTAGTTAACATTTCTATTTTCTCAGAATGATCTTCTACTGGTTTTATAAATTTTGCTTTTTCTCTTTGCAGTTGTTGCTCTAATTCAGATAATCTTTGTATGTAACTTTGTTCACGTATATCGGAGTCAACAATTACTTTCTTTGATGCCTCAAGCTGTAAATAAAGGCAGATTTCCTTTCTTATATTAATATTTGTTAATGATTATTAAAAATAAGTATAGGTTAAAATTTGAACATACCTCAGTCAGAAGTTTTGAATGACGCTCATCTAATTGTTGAACATAACTTTGATACTTTTTACTTACTTCATCTTTTTCACCACTTATACTTTCAAATGCTTCTTTCATTTGAGATAGTTGTTGTTCAAGAATTGTTGTTGCGTGATGTTGTGTTTCAAGTGAATTTATTTCTTGAGGAGAATTGGATAACTATAAAATTTTTATACAAATATTATTTTTCTTACTTTTTTTAACAACGTTTCTTAAGTTATTAAATTATTAACTTACTTGCTGCATTCGAAGTTCACTCAAAGATAATAGTGCTATTTTTTCTTGAAGCTCTTGCTGTAAGCTTGTCAATTCAGTATTTTTATAGTTTAATTTTTGACGTAACTCAGATGTTTCTAATTCGAAATCTTCATGTTCTTTTCTAAAATACAATTGAAATTATAAGTTTAAATAATTAAAAACAAAAATTTTGTAATAAAAAAATATTCTTATAAATACTTTAATTTAGATGTATTTTCTACAAGATTTTCATAATTATTTTGTAACTGCTGATAGGATTTTACATAATCTTCCATATTTTTTTTCAGAGAAGTTAATTCTCTTTCTAACTCAACCACTTGTTGTTGAGAGGATTTCAATTTTCCAGATAATTCTATTACCTCCTCTGAAGTAATAAAAAGTTTAAATATTACTGTAGTATGAAATACAAATATTTCAAGTATAAAAGTTTTACCTGTTTTTTGTTTGATTATTGTTTGACATTGCGAATTGGTAGCAGTTAGTTCAGCCTTTTCTCCTACAAGAATTCCAATTGTCTGCGCATCTAGCTGTATTTGCTCTTCTAAAGGATTCACTTCTCGCATAAGTCGAGCTTGAAATTCTGTATCTTTGGTGCTAATAATTGCTTCCAGTTCAGATACTTTACTATTCTAGTTTTACATTGAATATTTAATATTTACTTTATACGTTTTGTTATGAAGCTACTTTATTGTAAAATTTATTCAATATTAATTCAATTATAACTTAATACTTACACATTGACTAAGTTGGATATGTAACTGATTTACAAGTTTTTTCTGTTCTTCCAGATGACAAGTTAAAAACTGGTTTCTTTGCTCTAAATCGCAATTATTCAATACTGATTCATCTAAGCCTTGTTCATCTACTAAGACATTTGCCACTGCATTTGCCATTTGTAAAAGATGTTCTTTTTGTAGAGAACCAGAGGTATTATTTGAGGTATTTAATTCTATGTTTGAATGATCAAATTGTATGGATGAAAAATTTTCAGGTTGACTAGCATTCGGATCAACATTTTCATGAATGTTTTGAGAAGACACTGTAGAGGTACTTTCATTTCTAGTATGATCTGGTGTAAAATTATTGTAGGATGGAATTTCGATAGTACCGTTTGTTGATTCATGATCCATGCAAACATTTTGAACACTTGCAGTCTCTTGCACAGTGGTACAATTATTGACATATTTTTCATTATTAAATAAATTGGAACATTCATCGGTATTTCTTATTACTGAATCAATACTTTGATTATTTTCTTGTATTTGAAAATTTTGTTGCTGAATAATTTCTTTATGAGTTTCTGGAGAGCTCTCTAAAGATTTTATCTATAAAAATGAAAATATAGCTTTATTAAGCACTACCATTAAATTATATAAATAACTAAGATTGAAATGACTACTAAACAGCAATACCTGATCATTGGTATACTTTTGTGGTTCAGGGTGTTTTCTCACATTTTCAGTAACCTGTTCTTTTTTGTTACGCTGAAATTCTTTAAGCTGAAAAATTTAAAAAAAATTGTATAACGCGACTTCTTTTTTGCATATTAATTTGAAATTTAATTAGAATCACAAATTCTTGATCAATTATCATAAATATGCAGCAATACTGTACTTTTTTTCTAGCTGCTATAAGCCTTTGCTTATCCATTTTCTAAGTAGTACCGTAGAAAATACAGTTCTTAAAAACTTGACACGGTTTTTAAAAATAATAACATTTATTTACATTATGCTTTCTTATAAAAAATACGAAACATTTGACAACTGAGTAAAGGTTATGTCACGTCTTCAATTATCTGCATGTTGCAAGTGCCACTTCACCAATTCATTATCATTGAAGCCAGATACATGAAGACTATATCTATATATTATATTTAGCAGTGTTGCCAAAAAGTACGGGTGTAAGTACTGTCAGCGTGGATATGTATATATAATATACCTAAGTTCGATGATGGCCGACGGGCTACGATAATATGATAGTCTTGATTCTTGAAGGATATACTATATATTCCAGCGGATCTTGTATGCTGAATACTATTATGTACATTTGAGTAATGATATTAACGTTATCTTATAGTTAATGAAAAAGTAAATAATTTAATACGTAAAAAAATATAAAATTTTGTAATTTTCAAATTTTGCCGCCAATGGTTAACCATGTTGGCAAATTTTCTATTTCGTAAACTTGGCATCAGTGGACATTGCTTGTAAATCTATATGTGTTACAAATAAAAATAAATTTAAAGATGTGTATATACTGTAGTTTTAACAATGTCACCTCTGATCAAATGTTTATTGAAAAATACATCGTTACTTAAGTTTTTACTTCAATAACATTAAATTATTCAATTATGATTATCAGTTGTATCATATAATAAAATTTTACTATTAATTAATTTTAAGTTTTACATTTATATGTTAAGTTGACATAGTTTTATTGATTTGTTTATTTAGTACATTGCTTAGTTTAAATATTTTACGTTAACACCTAAATAGTAAAAAATGGCTACAGTAGCAGCCAGTAATAATTCAGCTGGGGCCATGAGGTCTGTATTTTGATATTAAATCTATTTTTATCATTTCTGATAAAAATCTTTCTGATATTAAAAAATCATTGTAATATTTTAGGTCTCCTCCTCAGTTTAGAAATGTCCGACAAGGTAGTGTTATTGACTTCGATATTGACATGTTTTTAAAAATTTCTAACTATGAAGATACTGTTCGACAGCTTGATATATATTATGGAATTGGTAAGAATTAAGATATTTTTACATAATTAAGCAAGTTATTATTATTTACAATCTGTTTATTACATTATTAACTTTTTTACTGTATAGTTAAAAGACAAATTCTTCACTATCAAAGTTGTATAACAGGTCTCTTTCCCCAAATTTCAACTGATACAAAAGTTGGAAGTGTTAGAGAAAGTATATATTGTGCTGCTGCTGTATGGAGTTTATATCAAGCTTACAGGTAGATATTAATAGATTATTGTAATTAATTATATATCTATTTTAATGCTTACGCCTAATAATTTTAGATATTATGCTTAAAATTAAAATTTTAGATATAGATAAAAAATTGTCTATTAATAAGGTAAAAGAGTGGATTAGTAAAAACGGTTGATAGGAATTGCAATAGTATAAATATTTAATTAAAATTGTCATTTTTAATTGAATAATTAAATTAATTATTGAATAAACATATAAATAATGTTATAAAATGAAAAGATATATGAAATGTTATGACAAAATTGTCTTCTCGTTCTTTATCTATAAAATATAAAATATAAAATATAAAATATAAAATAGATATAAAATCTGCAATAAAGTGTATGAGAGGAATTTTAGAATGTTGGATGAAACAATCTTCCAGAGTTGAACTATTCAAAAAAAATCAATCAAACCGTTTTAAGATTTAGCTTTTAAGTAGGTTTCGGTCTGTAAGTGTTTTGCACTCTCTTTGTTTTGTTCAAACTGAGAAAGTCGTAAATCACTTACCAAAGAGGTAGCTTTTTAGTTTTTAAGTATCTATGTATACCGGACCAGCGAACAGGAATTTGTTTTCCTCTGCTGGATTACCTTTTGTAATGTAATATACTTACTCTGGTTAAATAAATAAATAAATAAATAAATATAAAATATAGACGAATAGATGATGATCGTGGAAAATCTTATGAACTTGGACAATCTGCAATAAAGTGTATGAGAGGAATTTTAGAATGTTGGATGAAACAATCTTCCAGAGTTGAACTATTCAAAAAAAATCAATCAAACCGTTTTGCTTTACATTGCAAATTTCATTTAGATACTGGAGATGAAGTATTTAAAGATGAAGAATACAATCATTTGCAAGTAATTAATAAAGTTTATAAAGTTAAAGCTTGATATTCTTTTTAAATTTCATAACATGTTTTTTTACAGATTGATGTGGTATCTTTGTACCTAATTTTTCTAGTACAAATGATTTCATCTGGACTTCAAATAATTTATACTCAAGATGAAGTAGCTTTTGTTCAGAATCTTGTTTACTATGTTGAAAGAGCATATCGAACACCTGATTATGGGATGTGGGAAAGAGGAAGCCGTTATAATGATGGTACACCAGAAATACATGCCAGCTCAATTGGTATGGCAAAAAGTGCACTTGAAGCCATTAATGGTTGCAATTTATTTGGAGAGAAAGGAGCCTCTTGGTCAGTCATATATGTTGATATAGATGCTCACAACCGTAATAGAAGTATCTTTGAAACAATGCTTCCAAGAGAATCTAGTTCTAAAGTAAGACAATTTTTTAATTCTTTATTTTGTGAAGTATAAAGCTAATTTTTTTTTCTTTTATAGAGTGTAGATGCTGCTTTGCTACCAACTATTTCATTTCCTGCATTTTCTACTCATGAAGAAGTTTTGTACAATGAAACTAAAGCTAATATAATACGAAGATTAAAAGGATGTTATGGTTTCAAACGATTTGGAAGAGATGGTTTTAAAACTGTTTTAGAAAATCCTGAAAAGCGATATTACACATCTGATGAAATTAAGGTAAATTTTTATATAAATGTTTATACAAAATTTTAAAATTTTAAAAAGTAAGATAATATAAAATTTACAGGATTATGACAATATAGAGTGTGAGTGGCCACTCTTTTACATTTTTATGATAATAGATGGAGTTTTCAACACATTGCCAGATCAAGTAGAAGAATATCAAACTTTACTCAAAGCAAGATTAGCTAAAGATTCTCATGGAGGTAAAAGTTTTTTACAATTTATTTAAGAAAAATTAAGCTATGATTTATAAAATATTGTGGAATCAATTACTTGTAAATAAATACGAAAATGACAAAAAAAATATTTTAGATCCTGTGGTTCCTATGTACTTCTTTGTTTCGGAAGAAAGCATTGAACTTGAAAAAAGTGAACCTGGTAGCACAAAAAAAGTTCCAAGTGATATTGGTAAAGGTCATAGAGGAGAAGAGAGTGGTCCAATTTATTTGTGGAATCAAGCAATGTTTGTTATTGCTCAATTATTAACAGCTAGCTTGTTGCACATCAATGAATTGGATCCAATTCGCAGATATTTACCTTCATATAACAGACCAAGAAAAGCAGGACGATATTCAGCTTTTCAGGTACTTAAACATAGAAATATTTATTAATTTACAATAAACACATTAAAAACTCTTTACAAGTTCTACAAAAGTGAAAATACATAATAAGGTAATGCTCTCTTAATGGTTAGTAAGAGAGTAATTAAAACATTAAGTTCAATTATAAACCAAAAGTTTTTCAAAAGCGACTGCTTTAAATACAGAAATTCTACTGTACAATACAATTACATCCACATATTCAGGTGAATTATTTATAAGACCATTAGCTCGATCTTCAAAAGATCTTTTATTTAAATCATACTGTCTTAAATTAACTTAATGAATTCGCAACAAATTAATGCCATTGCTGAAGCAGTTCAAAATAATTTATAAAATAATGCATCTAGATAATGATGCATATAAACATAGAAAATTATAAATCTTAAATTTTAATAAATATCACGAACGTAAACCTTGATTGATTCTTAAATTTTAATGGTATACATTTTTTAATATTACTTTTGAATTTTAAAGTAATACTTTGATACATAATTAAATTATAATTTTTTAAATATAATATTTTTGTATTTGCTATATATTTTTATAGCCCGTTTAATTTAAATAAATAAAATATAAAAAGTTTTGACATTAGAAAGTTAATATTTTTTTTTGCGTTTTATACAGGCAAAACCAAGCAGTGTAAGTAGCAATCAATCAAATTGCCTAATAAATGTATATATGAGAACCACTGAGTAGATTAATGTAAACACTCAAGTCAGGCTTTTAACATCTATAAAAATTTATATTAAATGTTGATTTTTTATAAGTCACAGTATATTTTTTTAAGAACGCTTTTGTTATGCAAATTATTATAAGTAAACAGTATTTAGATTAAAACTTTTAAAATATAAAAAATAGTTTCTGATAGAAAAAAACATTAAATATTGCAAGACAAAATTTTTTAAAATTAAATCTCGCATGCTTATACAAAAGGCTTATGTGCACCTTTATAGGTATAACTTTTCTATCAAGAAATTCGTTAAAGCTTTCATTGTATCAATCATTCTTTCTTGTAGTTATCTTGATTAAACAAAAATGTACTCTTAAAAATACATTGTTGTTATATGCTTTTTGTTTTATCAATTGTTAATTAGATTTTTTTCCAAATTATTACTTGTTTTTATTTTCTTTTTTATTAATGTGGCTAATTATCTTCATCTTCTTTATACACTTTACTCATGCTATATAAATAGTACAAGAATTAGATGTAAGTAGCTTTTTTTACTTTCAAGATCACTTGATGCTTTTGTATTTGCACCATATGCACTATATAAACCATGTATATTATTTGTATTTTCTTTAAAAATAGAAGAATTTATAAGTTTTCATCAGTCTTCTTTATTCAGGGTACGCATACTGATCTTGTAGTGCAAATTGTTTTGATTGCTGAATCCATGAGACTACAAGCTATGATGGCTACATATGGTATACAAACTCAAACACCTCATGAAGTAGAACCTGTACAAATTCTTTCTTCTACCCAGTTAGTTAAAGTCTACCAATGTCTTGGTGTAAATAGTAAATTGGGTTTGGAAGGTAGACCTGCAAGACCCATTGGTTCTTTGGGTACCAGTAAGGTAATATAAGAATTGTATTAAAAGAATTTTTGTTCCATTTAAAAAATCCTTCAATTTCCTAAAAATCCTAAAAATGCTAGAATATTTTCTAAAACTTCACAGATATATCGCGTATGTGGTATGACCGTTCTTTGTTATCCATTAATATTTGAAGTATCAGAGTTCTATTTATACCGTGACATGGCCTTACTTATTGATGACATTAAAACCGAACTTCAATTTGTTGGAAAGTACTGGAGATTATCTGGTAGGCCTACAGTGTGCCTTTTAATCCGTGAGGAGCATATGAGGTAATTGTATATCTTAAATTTTGTGTATTATTGTCAGAAAAAAGAGAATGTTAATTGATTTCTTCTAGATTCCATAAACATTTTTCTGAAATATTTCTAAATATTAACCTTGTAGATGAATCTGATTATATATTTGATTTTTCATAATGAATATGAGGCTTTTTTACATTTTGTTAATTTATTTATTTATTCAGCCAGGTAATATTACATAAATATACATTGTATATATTGTAATCCCGCAGAGAAAAATATAATTTCCTGTTTGCCGACCTAGCATACTAATACTAAAACTTATCAACTATAACTAAAACTAACACCATATAAAATCTTTAATTTTATAAAGTTTAATAATATAAACAGTAATACTATTTTTGTTACTCGTATATTATATCGCTCCTATTCTAAATAGAATTTCACAAATTTAATAACTTTTTTTTATTATATATATATATATATATTATCTTTAATCCAATTTTTTTTACTCATTCTCCATAGATTTCTTATTAACCTCTAACACTTTCAGATCATTTGGTAAATTGTTGTATATTTTGATAGCATTAATGTAACTGTTCCAACTAACAGTTTTATTTAATTTTTGAAGAGGTATAATGTTTTTCCTTGTCCTACTACTTGAATTGATATATATTATTTTAAGAGAATAGCTGCTTTAATGTCATTGGATTATCTTGTATAAATTTGTTTTTATTTACTATTTTTATTAATCGGTTCTATAGCCTTTGAAGTTTTTATGAGCAGCTTTTATATGCTCCACTCCAAGCAATTATTCCATAATTTATTATACTGTGGAAAAAAGCATAATGTATCATTCTGTTTGCATAAATTTAGATATTTTATAAAAAAAAAATATTAAATATTTGTTTTTTTTTAATTATATATTCAATATGCTTATCGTATTTTAAGTTTTAATCAATGTTTACACCTTCTGAACATAATATACCCTGTTTTTTCAATGTTTAGAGATAACTCATTATATGCTAATTCGCTACTTTGAATAAATATGTAGATTACAATAATTTATACTTTTTTCTTACAGGGATCCACAATTTAAGGAAATGCTTGATTTATTTGCAATGTTAAAAAAAGGATATTGTGATGGAACTAAAGTTCGTATTGGTAGACTTCAAAATTTAATATCATCATCGTGTATAGGTATTATACATAGCTATTAATATGAACGTTTTTAGTTTATTCTTATTTCTATACATTTTTTTATTTCTATCTTGACAGAACATTTAGATTTTATCAACACTATGGAAACAGATCTGGAATTAACTCAGTTTAAACAATTAGAGCATGACTACATCGGTTATCAAAGTCTGACAGATGTGCCAAAAGCACTTTCTTACAATGAAGATGTACAAGATTTTTTAGTAAGTAATTAAAATAATTTGTTGTAACTAATATTTTTTTTTAATTTGTTTTTGTTAAGCTACAATATTATATAATTATTATTGTTTGTCTTGTAAAAATATATTAAACATAATTTTTTTCTATTTTTTTTCTAGAATTTTAAGAATGAATCTACTCCTAATGTGTTACAAGCTATTCGAAATGCCAGTGGTTTATATGCAAAATGTCAGTTGTATGGTATACTTTTGCAAAGGGAAGGTCCAAATTATGAAATTAATGGTTCAACAGGTATATTAAAAAACTAAAAAATTCTTATTTTTATTTACTCCATTATTTTTATTTACCGACATCGTCTTTTTTAGTTGGAGATATTTTAAGATCATTATATCAACAAGCAGGAAGTCTTCGCTACTGGATGGTTGTTCGTTATTGTAGTAGTTTATTAAATCATACAGTTGATAGTATTAGCCCTTTCATAACAGGTGTTCTTGTAAAAGGCAAACAAGTAATTATAAATTTTAATTTTAATTTTGCATTTATCGTGAATGCGTTAGATAACAAATTTGAACTCTGTTTTGATAGATAACTGTCGGTGTTATTGGACACCAGGAAACGGTGTTTGATAAGCCTATGACCCCTGCTGAAATTCAATCAGTAATGTACTCCACTATACAGCCTCATAATGTTGTACAGGCTGTACTACAACAAGAAGTACTTTTATATTGCGGACGTCTAATTGGAACAAATCCAGAAATGTTTAAGGGTATACTTAAAATTCGAATCGGGTATGAAACTTTCTATTCAAAATATTCAAAATCCAATCTTCTATAAAAATCCTATTATCATTATAGTTGGGTCTTAGAAGCTATGAACTTATATTTGCAAATAATTGGTAAAGGCTCCAAACCAATTGAAAATTATAGTCCTTTTGAAGTTCGTAAGGTTCTAATAAAAGTACTCACTGTAAAAGAGTGGGCAAATGATGAAAGGTAAATTATTCATGAATGCATGATTGAATTTAATGTAAAATCAACATAATATTTTTTAGCTTATCTATTCTTGGAAGGAGGAGAATTGAAGGTAGTCTATGCAGAGTTCCAATTCATTTTTACAATCAAGTTTGGGAAGTACTTGAAAGATGTCCAGGTGGTATTTGTGTTAATGGACGTGAATTACCACAACAACCCACATTATCAAATATGACGCGGTCAGAACTCACATTTGCCCTTCTTGTTGAATCTATACTTCATCATATCCATATTCCAGAATATCGTCAGATTGTTGTTGAGGTACGCAGAAACACAGTTGTATTTTCTAAGTAAATGGAATTATTTTCTATGAATTAATATATTCTTTTTCTTAAATAGGTTTTAAATATCGTGTCGACAATTTTATTGAGAAACCCAGAATTAACCTTCCAAAGACAGTTAGATTTAAATAAGTTAGTTGATGACGCCTTTCTTATATTTTGTAAGGTAAAGTAATATAGAAAAAATAAGATTCATACTTAATCTGAATCCATATCTCAATAACAGTGTTAAAAAATAAATATTTTTACTTAGGATCACGAGTTGGAAAAAACAAATGACATGACTTCGTTTTTCTCGGCTAATTACTCTCTTACAACAAGTTGTTTGGCTAGAGCTATAGTAAATAATGTGCTCACAGGTGACTGTGTTACAAATATTTCTGACACTCATGATGCTTTGGAAACAAATGAAATGTGCAGGATCACATGATTAAGGATACCATCTAAAACGTTTCTAACGCAATAAATAATGTCAATATTGTGCGTTTGTGTGTGCGTGTGTATCTGTGTGTGAATTCCATAGTCGAAATAAATTTTAAATAAAATAAATTGTTATAAAATATATTTTCCAGTATGTTATACTTGAATTTTTGCAAAATATACATTATCTACTATACAAGTTTCTTTCATTAAACCACATAAATACTAATATAAATTAACTTTATCTTCTAGCAAAATTTTGATCCATTAAGCCTTTGACTCTTTGAATATTATTAATATTTGATTTAATTCTTGATGCTACAGTTGCTTTATTCGTTGCAATAGCCAAGTGTCTTCTGCAAAAGAAATAAGTAGTGTTAAAAAATTATAAATTCATAAAAATAAATTAAAAAACACAAACTTACTGTAAGAAGTCTTTATCAAATGATTTTTCTTTTGTAGACTCTTTTTTTTCTTGTTCCTCATATATTTTTACATTTCTTTCTCGTTCTTTATCACGCCAAGATGCATTTGCTATCATCTCCTGCCTCCTCCTTTCTTTCTCTTCTTCTGAAAGTTTCTCTTTTTTATGTGGAATCCATTTTTGCTCTTTTTTTGTGGTTTTGGTTTCACTTGTAACATTCCTAGATGTTGAATGCTTTCTTACTGGTGATAATTTCGTTCCATCTGCTTTCTAAAGTAGAATGAAAAATATAATAACACTTATCAATATTGTCTTACATATTTTTAAGTAATATTTATTAATTTAACTCACCATTAACCCATAATTTCTTATCTTATGTCTTGAACTTCTATCTTCTTCATTAGAATGACAACTTTTGTAATCTTTTGAAGATCTGTCCTGACTTCTTTCTTTCCTTCCTTTATATTTTAACTCATTATATTTGTCATAGTCATCATCATCCTGACTTCTTTCTTTCCTCCTCTTATGTTTTAAATCATTATATTCATCATAGTCATTCTCATCTTGACTTCTTTTTTTCCTTCCTTTATATTTTAAGTCATTATATTTATTAGAGGTATCATCATCCTGACTTTTTTCTTTTCTTCTTTTATGATTTAAGTCATTATATTTGTCATAGTCATCATGATTCTTTCTTTTACTGTGATTTTCTTGATCATATTTTTTCATTTTATTATCTCTTTTTTTATCTTTTTTTAACTTATGTTTTGTAGATTCATCTGAACTGCTACTATCAGATTCAGTACTTTCATCATCACTTTCACTGCTATCTTTTTTCTTACACTTTTTTGTTTTCTTATTTTTTTTATGTTTTTTAACAGATTTAATTAAATCTTCTTCATTTATCTTACCTTTCAATTTTTTGTATTTGGCAGCTAGTAAATCATCTAAATTTTTATCAACATCGTTATCACTTGAATCGCTTGACGACTTATTCTTTTTCTTCTTTTTTTTTTTATCATTTTTTGATTTTGAAGTTTGTTGAGCTACCTGATGAATATAAATTTAATTTTAATGAGCTAAATCATTTATGGTAAATATTTAATTGATAGATATGCTATTAACATCTTACCAATTGTCGTAATTGTTGCAACTTGACTGGATTTTTTAATAACTGTGATCGCGTCTCCATTTCTTTCTTCTTTATAGCATATAAAGGATCTTCTTGCAATTTTCTTGCTAGATCAACTTGTTCATTACCAGAAAAGAATCTTAAAGATGGTGGAATACATTCTACAAAAAAAAAAGTATAAATAATATTTGAATATCTGTTGACATTTTTTATCAACAAGCCTGTTAAGGAATCATATATCAGAATTTTGTAATATCAGATTCTAATGAAGTTAAGCTCAATACACAAATAATAATTACATATTCAAATTCTATTATTAAATTCATTTAAGTCTTATCTTGAATTAATTTAATTAATTTGAAACTTAAAGATTAATATATACTTATATGTGAAAAGTAAAAATTAATACCATGTTCAACGTGATTTTTGACCGGCTTATTCTGCTCTGCATTTTTTTCAGTTTGAGCCAGCTCTTCAAACTGTTTATCAATCGGACGACCTAATAAATATTCTTCCCGGTTAACATTTTCGTTAGGCCCCTTGTACATCCAATCTAACTTTTTATTATCTTTCTTTTCTTGTCCCATTGCACCTTGTTCCATTGCAAAGGAATTTAATTCTTCTTTATCTCTTTCCATTGCAAGTTCTCTTTTTAATTCAGCTATTCTTTTTTTCTCTTGATCATCTTGTTGTTCTGCCTTCCAAACCTTTTCCATATTTTTCATGGTCGATGGATGCCATGACTTTTTCAAATTCTAAAAATATATAGTCAGTATATAAAATTAGTTTAATATTCGTTCTCATATTTAATAAATACTAATTTAATTGTAGGTTAATGTAAACATTATATTTAAGAATATTTACCAAATCTCCACCACCCATCTTGAAAACTCTAATATATAAATTTGCTTAATTTCCTTTCTCCAAGCTCCAGAGTCAGATAACGTGTGTTTATTTAATCCACTTTTCTCTATTTTCATAAAGGCGATATTTTTTCTTACGACTGTGAAGTAGGAATGCGCTTGAGGTCAAAACAAGGATGCAAATTGCAGATTGACGAAAAATCCGTGCAGTGCAGCAAGTAGTGCTACTGATGACAGAATTGCAATTTCGATTATCCACTGCAGAGGCGAGTTGCAATTTTAATTTTCATGTTCTTACTATTTCTAGCAATTTATAACCTTTTTTAGTTCTTTTTAACACTTTTTATGCTAACAATAATTCATAATTATTCTGACTCACTTTTAAAAATAATAATAAATGTACACATAAATGAATATTTAACTATTCAAACAAGAATCGGACACAGTTTACACTTTTTTTTTCTTCAATATGAGCAGGCTGGTTCAGTTCAGGCATCCACTCCATTACCATTCGTGTTCATCACTGGTAGCGTTAACGAAAATAAACCCTAATAGAAGCACAGACTCACATGCAAAAGTGAAGCTACCCCAGCGCAGTTATTACCCCATAAGGCAGATGACGCGCCAAGCTAATGTTGTATTTGTTTGTGAAAACTGTAGCATAAAGGCCAAATAAAAATATATTTAAAGTTAAAAGTTGTTTGTAAAAAGAGTAGTAAGAAGATATATGAATTTATAAGTGTAGTATTCGGAAATTCACTGGCAATGAATTCGGAGGTAGAAATACGGAGCTAGAAGTTCGAGTATAACTGCTGCTTGGAGCGCAATGCGCGTGCTTTTAAGGGCAATGCCCCCCTACTTTTCTGTAGGCTTATATGGGTCAAGGTCGCTGTAGGAGAATGTCCTTGGTGATTCGTTGTAATTCGGTAAGTAGTTATAGTGTACTGAAGTAGCCACTATAACTACTTCGGTAAGGGCAGGTATTTCTCTCCCTTCTCCGAGTCCGTGATTGGTTGTAAGTTATACCAGGGTTTGTTGAACAATCCTCTGATGATAGAATAAATGAAATAAAAGGAAATCCTATGGTTTTTTATAGGGTGTTACAGATTCAAATATAGCTGCAGTGGAAAGTATAATAAATAAGTATATTTATTAAATAATTAAATAAAGATACGTAGATAGGACTTCAGCTAGATATTTTACTCCGCCGTGCATGTTCCTTTATACGGATGGGCGGCATCTATTGGGATTGAACATGGGTGGTATGGTGGGGGAAGCGTGTCCAACATGGCTGACGCTGTTATACACTTTAATATTGAGCACATAGGAAAATCTTAGTAATTTTGAATTGCTGATTATTTTTGAGTGTAAAATGTCTAGTACCGCGGCAAATCCTAAACGTATTCGCATTAGGAAGTGTTCAGTGCTGAATTGCACTAGTAACAGT
>UELV01172040.1:0-14945 GCA_900490015.1 Megastigmus stigmatizans | reverse complement strand
TATCTAAAGTTTATAATATTATTTGCTTAATTGATTGCATCCAAATTTTATTGCATGCGTAAGTTATTCTTGCATGAACATTAAACTAAAACAAATTTTTAGTAACACTATTTTAAGTTTTTTTAACCACTTGGTTAGGGGTGGCGTCTTAGGAAAGATAGTATACAGTACAAGTGTGCAGAGCTGTTTCTCGCACTCGTCTCTTTGCTAAACTCGGCTGGTGCGAGAATTACTTCCACTATACACTTGTAGCGTAATGTGCAAATATCATTTCAATAAGAAATACAAATTATACTTTTTCTAGTTGATAGCTTGCCATTTGGAGGTATTGGAGAATCAGGAATGGGCGCTTATCATGGAAAACTTTCATTTGATACATTTGTTCACCCGAAAGGATGTCTTATAAAGACGTACAATTTTATTAATGAAGCTTTGGCATCGTAAGTAATTGTTAACTTTTTCTATTAAAAAATTATTTTACTGAAGTTATTAAAAGATTATTTTGATAATTAAACTGAAATGATTTGAAAAAATTATGACATAATGTATGTACTAATTGGAATACTAAAAAGTATTTACTGCTTGCTAAAGAATTATAGAAAAACCTTTTTGTTATGATTTTGATAATTTTCTTTAATATATTCTAATGCGTTATACTTAAAAATATACTATTTGAAATATAAAATGAGAAATTTAGAAATTTCTGAAAACATCTATAGAACTATATATCTGAAATTTTTAAGAATTGATTTTTGCTTTAGTTCATTTGTACTATTTAAATTCATAAATTGAGTATCAAATTAAATACATCTCATAGTTGTCTAACAATACATATAATTAAACTTTTATTTTCAGAGCACGTTATCCTCCTTATTCAGATGGTAAATTGAAATTGCTGACTGTTTTGCTGGACAAAAGGCCAGATATTCCTGGAACAAAATATATACCGCATTTGATAATGTTTGGATTAGGCGTGGCTTTCACTTTTGGAATCAAAGCTTTTATGAAGGTACAAAAGACTGGAACACGATAAACATCATTTCATCAAATCATATTTTAATACAGTGTCAATTTCATAAGCACACGTTAACATTATGCCGATGAAGAGATAGATTATTATATATAAGAGTTGCTTTATAGGTTTTAAGCAGTTTAAAAAGTACGTTTTGAATTTGGAGATTTCAATTTTACACTTTTTTTACTTATATTTTTATTACGTATTTCTCTTTACTGTTAGCTTTTATAAAACAGTATTATTATACACATGTTAATTTTGAAAATATCTAAACTTTGTTTATGCTTGTTTGTGCATTGTTTACAAACTTGTCATGCACGTAATTACGTCGCACTCTTGGACTTTTTGTAAAGTTTTGGTCTTAGTCAATAAAGAATTAAATTAGCCCATCTATCTGCTTCACGAGTTATTCTTATTTTTCTTAATAACAAGTGCTTTAAAAAAGAAATCATTGCACAATAAAACCTTGCATTATCCATTATGTGCTGCAAAGGATAAAAATTAGTCATAAACGCAACAAATGAATTTTTCAGGGAACTCCTTACGAGGATCAGCAGTACGACGCCTAATTTGGGAAAAGATTGCTACAATAGCATGCAAAATACATGATGTTTGTATAAATATGTTTTTAAAGCCCAGTTATGAAAATTCTAACTTGAAAATATTCGCAGTTACTATTCAGTAATTCAATGTTATTGCTTAAAACGTATTCAAGATATTGTAATTAATTTCTTCTTTTTGTTTATTTTAGCACACATCGACATTACGTTAATTTAATATTTACAATGTATAAATCACACCTTTTATTGTTAATGTTATAATTTTAAAATCCTCAAAGATTAATCAACTGACTTATTTTATAGGCATACTACCGAATCTTAAAACTTGATCACACTAGCAACTATGCTGCATTTGTTTGCGTATTTTGTATTTTATTTATTTTCTACGTCTTAGTTTATATATTTTGTAACTAAAGCGGGTGAGAAAGTGCATTTATGTTCTATTCTAACTTTGCAAATCGTTGCAGGTGATAGTTGAAAAGTACACGTATTTTATATATTTATATAGTCATTGTAAATGATTAAATTGTGTATAGATATCTGTAAATTATATATGTTTCTTAAAAAAAAGAACTTAGCTTTTTATTTCCTACCTCTATTCTCCTGGTTGTTAACGGATAAAAATTTCTTTAAAATTAATTAATTCGTTGTTTAATAAATTACCGAACATATTTAATATTGATGAAATCTGTGATTAACTCTGATAATGAATTCCCCAGATTTTTTCCGCGAATCTGCCGTGTACAAATTTAACCATAATAATTATAGTGCGGTATCGAAACATTTTAATTTGTAGGTATTCCATCGAGTCATTCTTCTTACTTGTACTTTATCCTTTTTTAATTCCTTATACTTATCTGATCCCTAGAAACATTAACGATATTTTGGCTAATTATTGGTTAATTTTCTAGTTGAAAGCGTCACGCTAACATTATGACGTTGTTAAAGATAAAATTTAATTTTTTTCATAAGAACATTATATTCTATTGGCAACAACTGAAAATATGACCATAATTTAGATACTTTTAATAAGATTTTAAGATTTGTTTCGACTGAAAATGCTTCTATTTGAATAACATGTTGACCAACAAAAATAGTTAATTTTCTACCAGGGATTGTAAACATCGATTAATTGAAAATTTATATGTCCCAAATAATAGTTCCTTAAGCTATAAGACATTTTAGAATGTGAGTGATATTCAATTAGTCCAGCGCATAAGATTTTGTAGACTTCGGAATAATAGTTCAATGATCGAAGCGATTTCGATACAATTTATAATTTTAAGTACTTTGTAAGGAGTAAAATTTTGAAGCTACGACTTTAGTAAATATCATCAGTCTACATTGTATTTTTTGTTACTTGTATTTACTTCACGTAAGAGATAATTTCTGTCGAGGTAAATGTAATAAAATAAAGTAAAAATGATCTACATAAAAGCGTAGGTTGTGTTGATTGAAAGTAAGCGATCAACTGAGCTATTAAATTTAAAAGTATCACCATCTGATTTTACAGCACAATTTACTCGTAATACAAGTATCGCAATAATGAAACTAGCAACTTGCAACTTTCTATACTCGGCCACCTGCGCTATTTATTTACTTGGACATCGTCACATCGGATATCAAAAGACCAAAACTAAAACTTGCACTTGAAAGTCAGCCATGAATAATGCAATACGAGCGGTGGAAAGCCGGTGGCAGCCGCTGCCTCTTCTCCGCGATCACCGACACACGCGAGTAAATCCAAACCGTGCGCGTGTATCAAATCGCACTATCAAAGTTATACCGACCGCCACATACACGCGTATCACACCGCTGATACGCTTTATTAATCAGAGATTCGCTTTACGGGGCCTGGGGTCGTTGAGCGGTTCGGACGCAACCGGATCGGTTAGAATCTACGGCGAAAAAGTCACGCTTGCGATTAGCCGGGCGATGAGACGTGCTCGGCGGACAGCACCGAGACCGAGGAACAGCGATAAAAGCGAGTCTATACCTTTGACTGACAATTGGTAAGGATGTATATAAATCATGATGCGAGACTTGCTTAGCCTAACCAGACGAGTATCTTACCGCTGCGCTCAACCGGAGACCGGTCATTCTGAAAGGGCTGGATTTTTTTGACAGGATGACAGGTTCGATTGCACATTATTATATCCTCGCGTATCGCGAGGTGTCGTATTTGCTCGCGTGTACGCGGATACTTTCCTAGCTATTCTTTCATTTCTCTTTGCCGGTGCTGACTCGTGATTTGTATGTGGAAAATACAGTGTCTTCTATTTTTGTAACTTTAAGTGACATTTCATTTTTGGTAATTATAAACTACTGGTTAATAAATTATACATGTTACGTCGCTCCATCAATAAAATCTCAGTTGCTGTATGGGGGCGGTTATAGTCTCGGGTTTAATCGAATTCGGTAAGCATCGATTGGCTTCGCGCAGATGATATTTTCCCGTTTGTATAGCTTAATGCATTCAGTCCCCCGCACTCAATAGGCTAAATAGTGTATTACGCGCGCTCGCCTAGATTAATAGATTTTGGTAAAGAGAATGCACGTATATGCACCATTGCTCTAATGCACGCGCTTATTATAGTAAACTAGTTTCAATTCGCATTTGGGATGATTGAGGAAATGGTCGCATCTACATATATAATATATTATCGATTAAATGTCTTATTTGCAAAATACGCCTTTTCTCATAATACTTTTTTACACGATTCTTATTTAAATAATATGTTAACATACATATTAAATATTTAAAAACGATGTGTTCGACCTAGTGTTTTTGTTGGTTCACATTTGTTTAGAAAGTGATAATTGAAGTTTTCCTAATTTTATGGTGTGCTTAATCATATCGGTGCTGGAATTCGAAGCGTCGGTAGAATTTGACGAATCGTTAGTTCGATAATAATGATGCGACGAAATCCAGTAGCGTATAGATCCATCGAAACATTAATCTTAAGTGAAATAAATGATACGTTACGACAGATATGAGGCCAGCTTTTTACGTGTCGCTGATACTGGTTGGATGGACTGTTTCTGCGATAGCGAACGATCCACTCGATCAAATAAGCGAGGTGCTCAAGGACGAGAATGAGTTCCAGTCCTATGCCATGTGCTTCCTCGACAAAGGCTCCTGCACGGTCCAAGGACGTACATTGAAAAGTAAGATCACTGATACTTATATCATAGCCGTAAATCTATAGAACTTTTTATTTTTCGGTTTATTGGTATATATTTAACGTCTTAATCGTGATAAATATCATAGTTACAACGGATGTTTTGCTAAACGATATGGTATATTTTATAAATCGTATGTACACTGGGAACGTTAAGTATGTATGTACATGCGAAGCATAAATTGTACCTACCTATACTCGGCCATTTTTTTTTATTTATAAGATAAAAATCCACGGCAGAAAGATGTACTCCTTATAGAATCCATATTGGAATACATTGAACGGTTACTTTGAATGTGTATATATTCGTACCAAATGACAAATCATTTTAGACGATCTGACAGAGATAAACATTCCGTTCGACAGTGTACACCTTATCACGAAATAATTTTGTACAGACTGGATCTGAAAATTTATTTTCACCGCCTTTTTAATACTTCTTATCTGTCAATAAATCATAAAAATATCACTCCAAAAGGTAGTGTCCAAAAGTTCTACCGTTAGACGTCCATATCCGACAAGTTACAAAATTTTAACTCTTGTGAAATTAAAAATTATTGCCTTTGAAGAACGTCAATCGAATTAGAAATTAGTTATTAAAGCGATGTCAGGAGACAGTTCCTCTAGAAAACAAAAGCAAAAAAATCTATTTATCAGTGACTAAGCAACTCGAATATCGCTTTTTCCGTTTACCCGTAATGAAAATTGACGGCTTCATTGATTATTGAATGCTGGTCAAATAACATAATTCAAGATGAAAAAAAACATTGTTATTCCGTCTTTCAGGATTACTGCCGGAATTTATCGCCACAAGCTGCTCAAAGTGCTCGGAGAGGTACAAGCAAGTGGCCTGCACCATCATCTTTACTTTGCACCAGCCTAGATATGCCGACCTTTGGCAGCAGTTCGTGCAAAAGTACGATCCACTCGGTTACCACCAGGTCAATCTTGAGAGCTTTAAAATCTCCTGTAAACAAAATGGATATGTATAAATTGAGAAGCGAAGATTCTTAAAAATTGTTACTTATTTATTTCGTTAAATTATTAATCAGTCAACAGAATTCGTAATGACTATTATCGTGTAATAAATAAAAAAATCTGTCAACATAAGAATCATTTATTAAATATCAATATCCTACACGCACCCGGGAATGAATTAAATATTTTAATGAGCTTATCCCCGTTTTATGTTGTTTGAAAATCATAATATAAAAACAAGATTTATGTTACTATTAATTTTTTTTTTCGCTTTTAACTATATGGAACGTACAATATATTGTGTAATTGCTGTGGTTATTATTATATTTCAATTGTTTTGTTGGTTTTAAATAGTGAATACAAATAAGTAGCAGTAATTTATTTTTCAGTTATTGAATACTCGATTCAAAAACTGAAAAATACTAAATGCGAGCCTTGAAAATATCAAGTATCATGATTTTTCAATAGCATTTTCACCATAAGCTGACCACTTTGTGTCGAAGGAGGTATGTCTTCGTCTTCCTGACAGCCCACCAGACAGTACCGAGGCAAAACACGTTTAATCTTATATATAAATATCATTTAAAATCAATTTTCATTGACTTTATCCTAAACTTGAACACTGACAACTTCTCCGAGTCTGAAAAAAGTCTTTGAGAAACATTGGCTCGTAGAGGTCATTAGAAGCCAAAATTAATGTAGAAATAATTTTGCATACTGTCTCTCATACTATGTCTTATTATTCAAAATTTCCTTCCAAAATGCAAATAATCTACATACATGAATATATTGATAAAGGTGTCATTGAAGAAATTGAAAAATGAATAGTTGCACGTGTGCAACTTCAGATTTAATTTTCTTCGAAATGATTAATGCATTGTCGATTAGCGACATTGTTTTGCATTATTAGATTCTCAATAAGGAAAAAGTTTTTAATCGATAAGGAAGTAAAAGGAAAAGAAGAAAAAGAAAAGATAAAAATCATGGTTTGAACTGCTCGTATCTATATATTTTATTTAAATCATATATGGTACATTGAGAATTACAAAACTATATATTACACGAGCGACGCACCTCCCGCTTGAAAATTGTCACTTCGACTGCCATATAATTTGTTAAACAAAACAAAACGAACGAAAAAAAAAACACTAACAGAAACAAAAGATATCAATAAATTCTCAAATATGCAAATAGAATCGATTGGATTTATTGTACCTTTCCATGCCATACTTTATACACGCGTACGCATACGCTCAATCGCACACACATTTAAAAAAATAAACTCGATAGCCAGGCTCTTTCCGCAAGCGCGGAAAAGCCGATCTCGTGATTTGACTATCGATACACGGCCGTATGACTATCTCCAACTCCTCCTTCTCCTATATATGAATAATTGCGCAATATCAAAGCAGATCGCCGATCGTCGATCGAAGCGCTTTAATAACCGATCGATCTTAGCTTTTAACGAATATTCTTAACGAAGTATAAAGAATTCCCTTCTCTCAATGGTGCGATAATGAAGCACTTTGTCTTTCTCGCTGACGCGATGAGCTTATTTTGAAAAGGAATAGAGCAGAATTTTGGAAATTTGCTACTTCTACTCAATGCAAGAATCGATTATGCGTATAATGGTTTAAGGCTCTCCTATAGTCTCACACCGGCTATCAGCTCTCTGTTTTTCGAGATGTTTCGGAAATAAATTACAATGCGCGCTTGGCTTGGGAATCCTGGATGGCTTTGTTGAGTACGACCTTCCACTTCTCGGGCTCTTTCTCCGTGTAGTAAAGGACGAGCTTTTCGAAACTGTCCTTCTGCTTGTTGGTGCATCTTCTGCACTTGGTCACGATGGCTTCGGGGAATAGTTCTGTGAAATTGATGAATATTCGATTAGATCATTATACCCATTGGCACAATCGTTGCGTGTAAGACCAATTAGGTAACGCCTAACAAGGGCACAATGAGAAAATTTTTTTATTTATTTTATTTCGATTGATTGTCATTGTCAATGGTAGTGTCGATATGAGATGATTATGTGAGCAGCCGGTCGCTGGATAAAATATCGTGCCGGCCGTTATTGCGGTATTTTAGTATCGTGTTGCTTTTCTAAGGAGATAAAAAAAAGCAGTGCACTTACGAACGTGATCTATTTTTGCTTTTTGAAATTATTCAATATGTAAATACCAGTCGGAGATAAATGCTGTTGAAATACTGTGTCAAGAATTTCTTCAAGGAAAATTGATTTATTAAATATTTATTTAAATGTAGGTTTTTCAAGCAATTAATTATCGATCAGTGAAATTAAAATAATACAGGCTTTGATTGAAAAACATGAGGAATTTGTTGAGAGTAGGTTTAAGAATTTATGAATTATATTATTTTATCTATAAAAACAATGTTGAGGAAAATTTGGCTGATTTGATTACATTTTTCACATTTTTTCATTCTAAAGATTTTATGGGTATCGACTTCCTCAATGACTAGGCAGTCTGCGTTTCAAATGTTTTAAATTGACTTTGTTTTTAGTACTATAAGATAATAAAATCTCATTAAGAAATAATTTGTTTACAACATTTTAATAAAAAATAGAGTTTAGAGGCAACCTACGAAATTTACGTCATTATTTACAGCATGGAAAAGAATTTTATCTAAAAAAATCGACACCCTTACTTGAAAAGATAGTTGATGAAAAATTTATTAAAAATCAGAGTTTCTCTACACTTTTCTCTTCCTATTGTATTAAGCATAGGGAGAATCGATTCAGTCTTTTTCAATATATTTCCCATCAAAACAAGGGAGTTTTTTTAAAAATTTTTAATATTAAACGTCTTTTTATACTCTAGTGAGATTATGAGCATACAGTTTTTGCAAAAAAATTAATATCTTTGTAATACTATGATTAAACATTTTTTATGTTTACATGTTTTCGTCCTATCCAAGAAAGTTATTTGGGGGTATCCTTACTTTTGTCTCATCCCGTATGATATGTAATTATAAAATACGACAAATTATAGAGTAATCATCCTGATTGAGCGATATTTTTTTAAGAAAATATATTCTGCGTGATTTATTTCATAAGAATTGTACTCTGGATAATACGATCCTTGTAAAATGTATTGTTATAGAATCCACAAAGAACTGTTGTCGAGACATAGGTTTAGTCATTAACTTATGCAATTATATACTTCAAGTAACTAAGTGTTAAACATTTTCAAAAAGCATTATTTTGGAATAGTTCTAGCTTCTCCGATGTTTTAAATATCGGTAAAAATTAATAACTTTCATCTGAAATTCATAGACTCAAGTTATAAAAAAAAGTAACAATATCTTTTAACAAGATCAACAATTATTGTACTACACTATCAAATTTCACACATAGCTTGACATGAGAAAAGCATAATGATTTTAATTATTTAAATAAGCATCTTGCACCGATGATAAAAATTTCGCGCAAAAGAAGAATAATACCTCGGAAGAATTTGGCGTCAGGCGTAAGACAGGGCGCCGAGTCGATGAAGCAATTGTAGTACTGATTCCTGATGCGCTCGTTGTTCAGGATGTTGTCGACGTCGATGTAGTCGTACTTGTCCGAGTAGGTTTCCTCGGCCAGGGCGACCGCGACGAAAGCGCACAGAGCGACGAACAATCCCAATCTTCTCGCCATCGTGTCGATATCGGAGCCTTTATTTTTTCTGATATAGGTACGAACTTGCGACTCGGCGATCGGCGCGATTGTGAGTCTGATTTACCGGGTTCCATCGGGCTTATATATGTACAAACCGGCTCCAGCGACGTCACCGATGTCCGCCGCCGTCGGAGCAACATAGATCCACGATATTCCTTTACTTTTTTCTCTCTCTCTCTCTCTCTCTCTCTCTCTCTCTCTCGCTCTCCTCTTTCTCTCCCTCTCTTGTTTCTCCGTGTTTCTTGGCTTTTTTCTCTCTCTCATTCAGCAACGACGCGACGGCGGAAGGCGAAGAACGAGGCGAAGAGCTCCATTTGGAGAATATTGGCCGCGTCTCTCTCGAGTCTCCGGTGGCATTGGGAAGTGGCCGGCGGCCGAAGGACATGGGGGGTCATGTAGGTATAAGCCAGAGAATCACACTTGCGCACGTGCGCGAACCAATGTATTGCTGCTGCTGCTGATGCGTGGATCTCGTGTAAAGGTGTAAGCTGTGCAGGCCAGGGGCGTCGACGCTCTCTGCTCGTGTTCTGTCTCAAGATCGTAAAATGTACCTACGAGACCGAGGCGCGTTGGATTATTATACGACCGCGGCCCGGCGAATGGGTATCTGTACGGCG
Source organism: Megastigmus stigmatizans (assembly GCA_900490015.1). Lineage (NCBI taxonomy): Eukaryota > Metazoa > Arthropoda > Insecta > Hymenoptera > Megastigmidae > Megastigmus > Megastigmus stigmatizans. Next base: position 4,911 of record UELV01172040.1, on the reverse strand, counting down.
CGCGCTTTGTAGCTGCTGAGAAAAAAAGTGAATGGACGCGCGAGTGAGACGCTGCAGTGATTAGAGAACGGTGCAGCTTGCGATCTATTGTCTCTTTGTTTTAGGAACATTTGTTCCAGCGGTTTTTATATGTATTCTACTTCCAGTCCTTGGCAAAAGAGAGTTGCGGATGAGGGGATAAAGGGACTCGCGGTTCAGATATATTTTAAGGTCCGCATAGTCGGTTAAGTGGATCGGTCGACTAAGAAAAATGATCGATGTACAGTTTTTCAAGCGTGTTCATTAATAATGAAAGCCGCGCGTTAAGTGGTTCTTTATACTTGCCTTGTAAAAAACACCTTGTATTAATTTTCTTTCCATTACGAAATGGTGAGTTTATGGATTTCTAAACGAGTATGTAGACTTCTAAGTGATAAAGGAAAACAAGTGTTTAACACTGCATTGTTAAGCAAGATCGTTACAGTCATGCTCCTACTCATTTCTTTATACTATTTACAATAAAAAATATGGTAGAAAGAAATGTTGCATTAGCTCAACTTTGTTAATTGATGATTAGACAACGATCGAATGCGTCAGGCAAGCTAACTATTTTACATAAATGAAAAAGAATTGATGACGCATTAGCCAAATCAATGATACCTATATCGTATATTTTGTAAAGCCAAATGGCTCAGTCGATTTAGAAACAATAAAATCCACGTATAAACAACAAAACCTCAAGATTGAATGAAACACCTGAATCTTTATTAACAGTCTTTACGTAGACAGCTTTAAAGTTAGAATAAGATAATTGAATAAACATGAGAATTCATTATATACTTGTTTTATTTTAATGCATTAAATTTTATCTAACAATCAAGTCGAGACTGCACGTAATTTAGAAACTATGAAAATCTCAATACACAGCTCATTTTCAATTTTTGACAGATGCATGCCTGAAAATAGCTGTGTTAAGAACAATACACAAGAACGAGTATCCAGTTATGTATTCTACCTAAACGATCGTCAAAAAAGATAAACAGCTTGAATCATTCTTGGACTTCGGATTATGTTGGTTTTATCTTTTATGATGTTTTTGTTTAGTAAGGTTCTGACTAGGAAATATCGTACATTTATGCAGAAAGGAAAAATACGTAAATCAAGCTAGTCTGGATCTGTTTTTTTGTTCAACCAATAAACCCTTGTTTACTGCTAGCTTACCTGCTATTCTTTCGCGATAAAATAACACATACATTTTTTTCCATTTTCCAGAACCGTATTTAAAATTTAAAATCCTCTTTTTGGAATGAATGATGGTGGATTAGAGTTTTTTCACTTGTACAATCATCATTTTATCTACATTATTTATACGTTGTCTTTTTGATACGATCAGACTTACATATAGCTACTTATTTGCATTAAATCCAAAGAGTTCGGGTGAAGAATCTGATTTTTGTCTTTCATTCAACTATTAACATTTAAAGTAGATTATGGTTTTTCATGGAATGAGAAATATATGAAAATTTTATGTCTCTCCAATTGTTTTAAGAAAACTATAGATAGAAATATTTCAATTCTAATGTTTTAAATGTATATAAATATGTACAATATAAGTATACCTGTAGAAATGTAAAATTAGTAGATGAGTTCCTTGTACAGTCAGACTTCCTTTTAAAAACCTTGGCTATTTCACATTTCCTTGGACTTATAAGCTTGATTATATATTTTAATTCTAAAAGACTAAAAAATATTAATGTATGCAGATTATACAATAACACAGATGAACATAACACGGCTTGTACTTGCAATGATTCTAATAAATTGTCGAATAATCGTGAATCGCAATTAAATGATGAGTCACAATGTTTTTTTGTCATTAATTTTTTACATTAAAATACATATATATTTTTAATTAAAAACTAGTGTTAAGGGGAAGTCGAAACCAAGAATGGCCGTCACTTAACCTCGCGGCATTTTTCCAAAAATTTTACTAGATTTTACAAAATAACGTAAATCTGAAGTGATGTGTATCGTACTGATGAATGTATCGTAGAAATGCTTATGATTTTGATATTCTTTAATAATATATGCCTAAGACTGGTGATAAACCGGTCACGCGACACAGCGCTAAAATATTTTTTTCTATAAATTTAGCTGCACTTTACAAAATAGTGCAATTGTCAAGTGGAATAATCATTCTTTATTGAAATGTGGAGGGTACTGAAAACAATGCAAGGTTACATGATAGAATGTTCAATCTTAACCAGTTTTTTAACGTTGGGGAATTTTTTATTCCATTATAAATTTGATTAACAATAATATTGATTAAAGATTGCTGCAGTACATTTCTTGCCCATCCTTTACCATACTGTTTCTCTTATCATCAATGTTTTGTGTGATAATTAAAATTAATAAATTTTTAGCCTCTTAGCGTCAATTTCGCGTCATGTATGTAGATATAGGAGAGAGTGAGGCGGTATGGGTATAAAAAAGTTCAACGCATTTATTTTTTATTATTTATACGGACTAAAATATAGAAAACAGTTCTATTAGATTCTAAAATGAACTAAGTATCAAATTCAAATACGTTGAAGCATGGAAAAATATTTTTTTTTTTTGTAAAATAACAATATTAGCAAGTACTTCAAAAGACCCATACCGCCTCACCCGTGGAGCCGTATGGGTTTTGCTGTGAGGCGAGATGGGCAAGTGTAGAATGCATATACAGATGTATAATACATAATACAAAATTACATTTTTTATTACTTACCAATTGTTATAAAAGACGAATAAAAGGGAAATATAAACAAAATATGTAATTTTTCGAAATTTATTAAGTAAAATAATTAATTTTTAACAGTACAATAAAGACAATCTTTTAATTATTTATTAATAGTACTTACGGTAAAACAGTTTTTTACAGAACAAAGCACAGTATCAAATACTTTTTTTATACTCATTAGAGTCTTATGACAAGCACTTACATATCTTATGAAATTATTTTACTTGATAGTATTTGGCATTATACCACAGCGTATTAAAATCTAACATTAAAATGGTACATAATAATACTGAACACAATTATCCTTAGCAACTTTGTGATAGAACTGGAAGTGTCATATTTTGATTTATTGACTGATTTTCTTGTGATGGAATTGAAATTGTCATATTTTGATTTATTAAATGATGTGGCACGTTTATGAATAAAACATTTTCTTCATTGTTGATAGATTCTTGGGCAAGTTGAACTTAATTAGTTACATCAGCCAGCCTCTTCCTATTTTTTGTTAAAGTTCATTTATTCGCAGGTTTTTTCTGTTTAGCTTTTGCAGTGATAAGTTCAGCTTCATTTTCTACATTTATTATAATTGCTGCTTTGTCTCTAACGCGTCTTTTTTTAGCAACCTAAGTGATGTAAATTGCGTAAATTAAAGTGAAATTATATTTTTTATTAGTGTAAATAGTTTAAATAGTTATAACCTGAGTTTTATTCTCCTGAGGCACGAAGTCAATAAAAGTATTTTGTAGGAACTGATCAATAGGTTTTTCGAAAGAAGTCATGATTTGTTTTTTTAATTTTGCAGCTTTAAAATTAATTTGTGTTGTTGCATTCAAATCTGTTTGATTTACAACTTGAGAGATTGATGCTTCATTTGTCTCAACACGGAAAAACTTTTTTGATAAATCTAACTTGACTTGCTCAAGTAAATTAGTTTCGGAGATTGTGTAGTAAGCGCCACCTTAAACTGTAACGGTAACAGTTACCGTAGTCGATATTGACGGTTACTGTACAATACTCGAGCTATCGTGACTTGCTTTGTATAGACGATTTAATCGCGGAGTCCGATAGAAGTATGGAAAATTGTTTGAACAACAACAATGAATTCATTTATAGAAGACATTCTTTGTAAGTGGAAGTTAGAAAAATTCATCGAACGATTCGAAAGTAAGTATTATAAAACCAATGTTATGTTTATAACCTCCCTAACCTAACCTCCCATGTAAAATCACTAACAAGCTTTCAAAGTAAGAATTAAAAATCAAATAAATATGATAAACATTTTTACATATTATATAATAATATAGAAAAGTTAACATTTAAGCAAAATTACAGATCTCTAGATTTAATGGTTTCGAAGGTATTCAAGCTTAAAACTTTATTCATTATTTTGGCAGCCTTCGAAAGCCTTATTTCATTAAAATTGCATTAGGTCATAACTTTAAAACTATTTGAACAACTTTATATATGTAAAATCACTAACAAGCTTTCAAAGTTGATTTTTTTAGTATTGAAATTTGTAAATGATTTTATAAAAAAATAATTTATAATAAATTTTATAAATCGTGCTGCCTTTTCCATATACGATTTGTAAATAATTATAACACGTGATGACAAAATCAATTTAAGACCATAAGAGAGATAAAAATTAAATTAATTAATTAATAAAACTTCAATTCACCCGCGTATGCGCAGGATATTCCATGTAATATGACTTCAATCTGACACTTATAACTTAACCAGAGTGTGCGGTAGATTTTACCGCACAGACCAGTACGCTCTACCTGTCTACTGAACAACTTGAAGTTACTTGAGAACGAAGGTTATTTTGACTGCACTATCACTTACCGGACTCTTAAGGTTATAGTTACTTTAGTTTGGAGTACAAGTAACCAAAAAAGTTTTTCCGTGAACAGCTCCAACAGATTGTTGGACTATTTGTGAAAATATCAATATTATTTGGTTCGAAATAATACTTCTTGTATAAGTCTTAATAAATATACTTCTTGTATAAGTCTTCTAAGAGATCAAAAAAAGAATTAACAGCTTGCTTATGAACCCATTAACGACTAAGACCCCGAATTTTCAACATATTTTTCAAGGCTTTTTTTCAACTAAAAAAAAGGTTTGAAAAAATTTGAAAAAGATCATAT
>UELV01172024.1:419-16114 GCA_900490015.1 Megastigmus stigmatizans | reverse complement strand
TATATATATCACGCATTCGAGTAGAGAGCAGTGTGTAGGCACCTTGGGGACGAGCGTATATAGAGGAGAGGAAGAGAGTGGGGAAACGGCCGTTTTAACGCTTGCGGAAAAGTCGAGCGCGATGATGCGTGCCAGAGTCCGAAATCTCCCTTCTTCCCTCTCTCAATTCCCCTACACACACACACACACACACACACGCACACACATAGACACATTCACCTACGTATGAGTATATATATGTATTCAGCCCCATAGCAATCTGGTCGCGCATTGTCAGGTTGATTTCCAGTCTCGCGCTATTTCGCTTTTACGATTGGCTGGCGCTCTCTCTCTCTCTCTCTCTCTCACTCTCTGCCGGCAGCCCAAGGGGGGCGAGAGAGAGAGAGATAGAGAGAGAGAGAGAGAGAGAGAGAGAGAGATGTCGCGTGATTTATGAGGCTACGCGAGGGAGAGAGCGAGTATAACTGCACGACTGTAAAGTCGCGATGTGTGTCAGAGAATCTCGCGCGAGTCTCTTTATGTGTGTGTGTGTGTATCCCGAGCTACTCGTAATTTATTATCATTCGCAGCTCGTACCTCTCACCGACGCTTGATATGCTAAAACGTATTTAAGAGCTACGCTCGCGAGCCCGAATACACTTGGTTAACGGATGCTTTTTTGAAGGGGGGAGTAAGGCTATATCGCTTTCGACTATATATTTATCTTTATTAGACGGGCAATACGGACTATGGTTCTTGTTAATATTGCGCGAGTTTGCTTATATTGCGTCTTTTCGTATATGTCTTGGAGGAGAGGGGACATGTTTTATCAGCTCACGTGATGTTTGAAGCTTGGAAATTGGACTTTTAGTGGCGAAGTAAAATGCGTGCTAGCCAATTAATTCTAGGCGCGTGCGCGATATTAATTTTCGAATGGCGAAGAAGAATTATGTTTTACGCGGTTTATAGCGTTTTCGGAAATGAATTTCGTACGTGTCACAGCTGATGTAGTTTCTTTAACTGCTAAGAGCTTGGATTATTGTTAATTGATTGTATACGACCTATAAAAATCAAGTTAAGTGAAAATAATGAAAATGAAAAAGTTTTAAGCTGCGATATATGTTTTTACACACAGAAATTAAGTATTTGTTCTATAATTTTCTATAAAATGATAATGAATCGGTAAATCTGCAAGTTCTTTTATAGGATTGGATTGAAATAAATATTGGGATTCATAGTAATTTTCTGAGTAAGAATCATACAGTTAGCAAAACGTTTTAATAAATTATTTAAAAAATCGTCCATAAGAGCCAATTTATTTTGGCAATGGTAAAGTTCACGAGTTGGCTACAAAAATCGTGTATATCTGCTTAGCGCACCTAACTAATATGAAGGAAAAGGTTTAAAAAACTGTATTAGTGTCTTACCGTATCTCGTCTGTTTCTACTTACAAGTATCGAGTAGAGAACAGAATGAACTTGGCTATTTTCAAAATACTATCCATCAAGAAATGGAGTTCCTTTTATGTAAATATCTTTTCATATAATTTTATTATGGTTTGGTATGCACAGTTTTCTTTGCAGCCTACAGAAAACTGTATCATCTTTTAGATAGTTCAAAAATATATACAAATTAGTTAATAAATGTGAAATAATAAGAACAGAACATTTTAATATAGTGATAATTCTTTTATATTGAATGATGTATATTTCCAATGTAGCTAGTAACTTGCTTTATTTCAAAGTCCGTTCAGTTGTACAGACGTGTATCGTTACAATAATGCTGATCATTCTAATTTACGTTCTATAATCTATTATCCATTCACTACTAATGTAATATTGTTCTATAGTGGGACAATAAAGCCAACTGTAGCTAATATTAATTAGATTTCATAATATCAGCAACTATTAAATCATTTGTCAACACCAGAAAATTATGACGTTAACAGCGGGACATTGATTGACATTTCAATCAAAATTTGAAGCTTCGTTTAGGGATTAAGTATTAGTATTTGTTGAGTATTATATTTGCACAACAGTTACGTTGTAAAATGTTCTTAAAGGTCATTTAAAATATATAATTCAACGGTTTGTCAAGGAAATTCTTTTCTGCTAAAGAAATCGAATATAAAATTTGTATTAAAAGTGCTAAATTAATAGTGCATTTCATCCAATTACGGAAAGCTTTCAAATAACAGTTTAAATGATAGGTACTTTATTAGCAGAACTATGAGGTAATTAATGCTACAAGCTATTTTAAAATGTAATCGTGATGAACATCTTGATCTTGATTATTGAAACTCGCAATTTTTTCTTTAGAATACTACAAATTGGACTTTCTGCTCTTCTACTCATCAAGTTTTATCCATTAACCTTGGTGGAAAACATGCTTATAATGGAAGTAACTAATTTCAGTATGATGGTAAAGGGAGTATTATTACTCTAAATCTTTACTTAATTTCTAATTGCAATTGTTTTGCTTATCTATATATAGGAAGTTTCTAAGTACCGCGAATTCGCTCCTATACACATACAACTTTTTAAAATTGAATCAGCATACAAAAATCTCCAAATGGTAGAATTAAACGTCCTCGCTCGTGCTTCTTCTGCAGTTGACATCGCCTACGATTTGCTAGGCAACTCGCAACCTAAAAGTGATTGAATAATGGAATAACTCCCCCCTTCACGCTGCCTAAAATCCCTATACACCTCGTGACTCGTGCGAGTGTAAGTCGCGATCCGCAGATTGCTTCTTCGGCACGACTGCGCCCCTACTACTACAGCGGCTATACGAAACCGCGACCTCATAATTTGCATAAACACCCGCGAGAGATATATGCCCGAGACGATAAACTTAATTCGGCAATTTCACGCCCCCGTGCAAGAAACAATTCCGCCCGACTCTTTAATCCTATTGCAGCACCGACGGAAAATATAATGCACAGGATACATATAGAGTCGCGCTCGACAGTTACTCCGCATCCGACACGTCACCACGCGCGCGCGATTCTTATCCAGCTGTCTCCATAGTTTTCCACCTTTTCCTCTCTCTCTCAGTCTCTGTTTGTTCCTGTCGGTTTCTTCGGATTCGTGGTGTGCGCGGAGGAATAGGGGAGGAACTTGTCTCGCGCAGAGCTTTTCCGAAGCGGTTGCACGCGTTCGGGGAGGAGGGACTATACTCGCCTCGTCTCTTCACTAAGCCGCTCGTGTCTCCCCCGTGTCGGACACAATAGCTCACCGGCGATTTTCCCGTCGAGTGCCGCTCGACTTGTCTGTGCTCACAAAGTTTGCTCTCTCTCTCTCTCACGTCGTTTCCCTCGCGCCGCAACTACACGAGCAACTGTGGGATACGGAAATGCATGTATATAGGTATACGTGTGTATAGGGTGGTGGGATGGCGCACGAGAAGAGGGGAAATTTTAAGAGAGCGAAAGTCGTATTGAGAGAAATGGATGCGATAATGCGCGGGGTAGGAAATGAAAATGGCGGTGCTGCTGCTGGTCTGCGTGATGGCTTTAATTGAATGGGCGCGAAAAAGGGATTGCGCGAACGGTACGCCATTCTGGTTATTGGGGAGGCGCCTTTCGGTTTACGTCTAGAAGCTCTTTTCAGAGTTCAAGGTATAATAGTTGCTGCGAGAGACGGAATCAACGGGCTTTTGTGGTCGAAAATTTGTATTTACCGACATTTTGTTTCGTCGAGGCAAATAATTTAGCAGGATCTGAGATTTATACGATCAGTGGGTGCGGGGAAAGCAAGAACCAAATTTGATTGCAGATACAAAAGAAGTTTGTCAAAATTTTTGGACGAACGATGATGCATTTATGATCCAGTGAAACCCGTATAATTGATATATTCCATATTACTTACCAGTAGTGAATTTAAATTTTACTATATGTCTGCATTTTTCTCAAATTAAAGAAGCAACGACAAGCTGAACGATCTAGCCGCCAGTAGCAGCCGTGGCATTTCTCTTGATTTTGAAGCCAACTATAAACGAATCGAATGAATGAAAGAAGAGAGAGAGAGGAACAAGAGAAGCTCCGCACACAGAGTAACGAAGGTCCGACAACGTGGCGTTGCGGTTTCTTGACGTTAAATGACGTGCCGTCAAAGCTCACGCGGCTACCGCGCAGGGGAGACACAATTGCCTCTGGATGAGGCAGTATATCAGTCGGTGCTACAGGGGCACCCCCCCCCCCCCCCCCCCCCCCCCCCGGACTGCGCGGAAACGTGTCGGTCGCTCTACTCTCTCTCTCTCTCTCTCTCTCTCTCTCTCTCTCTCTCTCTCTGTGTGCGTGTGGCGGACTGACGTTGTGGAGCCGACGAGCGAGCGTGCGAGCAAAATAATTTGAAGCCTCAATTGTGTGCCGTGGCGCCTACGCGAGGGAAACAAACTTTTTAAGACTCTGTCTCAGCGTTGATGGAACGTTGCGGTCCGCAAATTCGAATTCGATTGAAAATTCATTTTCATAGTTGCAGGAGAAATGAATAATCTGGATAGTAACTATCAAAGCCAGAAAAGGATTAACCAGCGCGAGACGACGACGTTATCAGCGTGGAGGTTGTGCGACGTCTGTTTCTCGCCTAAAAGCATCGGTGACAAGTTGGATGCAGGCCGCATCGGGACAGGCCAATAAGAAAAACAAGACACAGTGTGTGGAATATATATGTAGACGAGCTGTTGGGAGCGTAGGAGAGGATGAGCTCGTGCCTCTCTCGAGAAGCGAGACTGATGTACGATACAAGCCGGGGCTTGTCTCTCGCCCGACTCTTGCCGAAGGAGGGAAGACAACGACGAGGCCGCTGTAGAAGAAAACGCGGAGATGGGAACGTCGATAAACTTTTTCGCGGCAATGCACGGACGCGCGCGCCTTGCTGGGGAGAAATAGAAAATAATGGTTCTGGATATCTGTGCGGGCGCTGCTTATCTTGTGGAAATAACGCAATGCCCAAAATTCAATAAACAGTTGTTGGAATCATGCGATGTTATTAATTGATCGAGAGCTGTTTTTGTTAAATACGAATGTTCGAAATTATTTTAATAATTAAAATAGATTTGGTGGCGTGACGGCATATTAAACTAAAGAAAAATGAATAGTTTACATAAAATGTTTGGGTATACTTCAAGCTGACGACAGATTTTCGAGGGCTATAGTAAAGGGTAAAGTAAGACTAATGTACAATACCAATAATAGGAAGATGATATTGCCCAAAGATTGGTCATCACTTGAGTCCTTTCTAGTATTTTCTTTGACTGATTTTTCAAAAATAAGTGTATTCAAAATATAGCTTTAAATAATTTCTTAAGGGGATTTCTGAGTTATCCCCAAAAGGTTTTTCAAATTTTTCTTTTTAACAAATTAGCGAATTGATTTGAAACTTTATTTATTAGTTTTAAATAATTAATAAAAGAGAAAGCAATGGAAAATTTTTGCTTGAGAGTTTTCCGCTGTTTTCTAAATCTTACGAGTTTGGATTAACGCACGTTTGAACAGCTGCTCATTGGATGTAGTTTTTCCAGATATACGCATAAAAACTTAGTATGCGCAATCTGCACAACATAAATAGCGTTTACATTTTTATATACATTCAAATTAAATTAATAGTATATAGCTTTCCTTTTTGTGTATTTTTACAAAGATTTTACTTTATATTTTAGAAGCGTTGTTCATATTATTTAGATTTACATTCAAGTAAGAATATTAATAATTAGTAATAAATAGAATCTTTGGATCTAAGGAAAGGGAAAGACGGTAGATCAGGTAAAGGAAAACAACTCAGGGAAATGAAAGACGCGGTCGAAACTGGAGAGGGTCAGTAGACTAACAGTAACAGTTGAAATGGAGAAGTAAGTTGTAATAGAAAGAGTGCGCATAAAGCGGTTCTAGAAAAATAATAATTAAGTAACGAACTGGACGAAAATGAAAAAGCTAACAAAACGGGGAAGCAAAACCGGGGAGACGTGAAATAACGAAATAGTAAGGTTTTTATTTGAAATTGTGTTCGTGTTTATCTTATATGCGGGTGAAAAATGCCATTTTACAAACCACGTACTTCGGCAACAGCAGCAGCTTTTGGATAATACTTATACAAGAAGGTAAGTCACTGACAATTTTATTTATGTTTTCGCGGTTGGATAATAATTACAAGAAGGTAAGTAACAGACAATTTTATTTGTGTTTTCGCGGTTGTAACTGCACGAGCGCGCTATTCTAAAATTAAACGAGGAAGTCTTAGATGCAATAATTTACCACTCTTGAACGGGGAAACCTGAGGTCTGTTTTGTAAATTAAATTAGTTAGGACACCAATCGTGAACGGGGCAACCTGGTCTATTAGGCGGTTGGTTTTATTGGGAGTATAATTTGGTAGAAGATTTAGTTGACTTCCTCACGCGACTTCTATGACGGGTATAATCATTTCAGTGGCGTACTCCAGCCCCAACTATTGGACGAGAGCCCAGGTCCAAATAGGAGGAAGTTTAGAATCAAATCATTAATAGCGTTCTTCAGAACGTTACAGAAGCGATCTCAGCCCAAGAATTTCCGATAAATTATGTAAATATAATATTTTTCGTTTGAAACATTAAAAAATTGCAAGGTTAGAGTCACGTCATCTCTTGGATTAAATTGAAATCAATAGAAATTTGATATGTTCTTCTTTAGCTTCTTTATTACCTTATTTTTCGGAAACTTTTGGGCTGGGAACATTTCGTTTACGGTCATTCTATTATTTTCTAAAGTTTCAAGTCAATCCATTGATTTATTAAATTAGGAAGTATAAAAACTTAATGCCGATAAAACAGGCAACTTTAGCCTCCTTTTAACATATTTGTTATTATGGTATAGTATAATACTATAAACGAAACTTCTCAAATTTAATTTCAAATAAATATTAAAATTGAAAGTGCCGATTACATAAAAAAAAATAATTAAATCTCTTTTGATTTTTCCGAGTTACTTATGAATTGGTTGCAAATCAACTGTGCGAGGTAAGTTGTTAAGCGGATCAGCAGTTTTTCAAATTTGTTCAAATTTTTCGTACTATTATACTTCGCTCATGGTATATTCAAAAGAAGCTCTTATACATATATTATTTGCCATCAACAGTTCAGAAATCCGTTCCTGCAGCGTCTGAATCATTTTGCTCCGTGAATAATTCAAACAACTGAAATAATTTAACAATCCACGTAAACGTAAGTTCTTATTTTAAGCTCTGGTTATACTTCGATATTATTAAATTTCTCGTTGGACAGTAATTTTTGTTTATCCTACAAAGAAAAAGCTTTCCAAACTTTGACCTCGCTGCAACAAATATACTTAATCCCCGTCAAAGAGAATAAAGGAAACTAAAGGCAAAGCCTATGCAGTCCAGACCCGAACAAGTATATAGGTTGAATTCAGCAACCAAATTTCACTTTACAAGCCAATTTGGCGTAATTCGATCAGTCGTTCAAATTACACCCCTGATTAATCGCCAAACAATAACTTAATAAGCACGCCGCGGCGTCGCAAAAGCGAAATTAGGAGCGCCGCCAAAGTATGAAACGAAGGAAAAAGATGAGGCATTGCCTCTTCAAAAGGCCATATACATATATATACATATATGTACGTGTCGTTTAGCTTCTTTCTCTCTCTCTCTCTCTCTCTCTCTCTCTCTCTCTATCTCTCTCTCTCTTCTATGTTCGCGCTTGCCTCTTTGTAGAAGACGCGGGCGCGCATCTCGAGATACAGGCGCAGTGTAACCGGAGCGGCGTGTAGCTCTTCGTCGAAAGTTAACGTTAATGGCACGGAGTAATTAACCCTGAGAGAGAGGGAGGAGAGGAGAAGAGCAGAGCCGCGAATTTCCCTCTCGCCTCTTTCGCCCTACGTCGGCCGCGTTTGTTTATGTATAATAACGCGATTTTCTCAAGAGGAATTGTGATAAGTTTTGTTGCGGAATTTCGTTAGTCGCTCTCTCTCTCTCCCTCTCTCTCTCTCGGTTATATACTGGCTTGGGAGCTCGGTATAGTGTTGTCTCTCTAGCCTCGGAAAACAATTTGTTCCTTACTGGAGGATTAAGGGATTTTCAATTTGTTTCTGGTAAATGGATTAGTAAAGGAAATTTCCGAGAGGAGGATCATTTTTGCTCGTTTAGATTAATTTTATGGAATTGTGTGCACTGCGCCTTTTTTTGGGCTGTTTCGCTTAATTCGCTTGTACCATTGGCGTTGATGCGCTTTTTATGAACCCTTGACAAAATAAAAGAGTAGATATTGAGACTTAACGCTTGCAATTTTATGAGCCTAATTCCTGATAAATACTACAAACCGTTTTTCTTTTTTTGAACACAACAATAAAAATTTTCAGAAGTAATTAATAAAATTATCAATTGTATATTGTCATTATTAAACTCATAGTTTATAAAATAGCCAAACATAGCTACGAGTAAAACGAAAAATAAATGAAATTTTAGTAGGTATAACCGATTGTCCAAAAATCAACCGGATCTCACTGGCATGTATCATTAGCATCAGCGAGCCGTGGCATTTTCCCAGGCTAATCTCAAACAAGACACGACAGTGGGTAAAAATCTGGGTTAAACACTGCTTCGGGATATCGTATAACCCGACGCCGAAAAAGCGAAATAAGGCGTTTTGTAATAGTCTACGTAACTGCACGAGTTTCGTAACAAGTCTCCCGTAGCCTGCAGCAGGAGCAGAAGCAGCGGCAGCAGTAGCAGCACAGCGAGGACACGCTTAGATTGATAAGAAGGCCGAAAACGGGTGTCGGCTCTCCGTCTCTGTCGCTCGGCCTCACTCTCTCTCTCTCTCTCTCTCTGTGTCCCTAACCTTATGTTCCAGCACGCGCTCGGCATTACGCAGCCTATTTGGAAGATTAAACCGTCCGACAACGACGAGCTCACGTGCATATCCAGTTACTCAGGCCTTCTCTCTCTCTCTCTCTCTCTCTCTCTCTCTCACTATCTCCCCTCCTTGTCTTATTCACCTTCTCCAGGTCCTTCCATTACACGTGTATATATATTTGTTTCCATCCCTCTTTCTCTGCGTTTCCTCTTTTCGCTCTCTCTCTCTCTCTCTCTCTCTCTCTCTCTCTCTCTCTCTGACACACACATACACGCGCGCGCGAAGTTGCTCTTTATCCATATTCTCTCCTCGTTTTCCACCTACTCTGTTCATTTTCCTGCTCTTCTCTCTTTTCCTCCCTTACACACGCGCACACTTAATACAAATTAAAATTACGTAACTTCAGGTTACTCTTGTATTACGCCGTGAAAGGCTTTATGCCAAAATTTACAGAGATGTGTCACTATGTGTATATATATAAGAGTGTAAAGTATAGGGGTGAAAAATTAATCTCTCCTCCAGAATGGTTATTTTCACTTATTTTTATTATTTTTACTGTCACTGTCATACTTTTGCGAAAAAATAATGTTTATAAATGCAGTAAAAGTATAAAGTTACGTCACTAATCTTCACAGGTTTCATAGCCTTTGACGTACACTCTGAGAGGAGTAAACGTTTCGCTCGAATAAATATGAATATAGTTACCACTTTTTTTGATCATTTATTTCACTCAACTCAATATAGTATACTGCTCTATATAATATATTTGGCTCAACTATCTACTAACATAGTTTAGTCAAATATCGTATACATATATTAACTATTAATATATCATTTCTAAGGTTTAATCTTTCAGCCGATAAATTACCATCAAATAAGGTTTATTTATAAATGAATCGTTTATTTCTCTCTGTACCCAGTTTCATTTGACTCTTTCTAAGGTCAATACAAATTTGTACCTAATCCAGTCCTATATAATCTAATTTAATCTGAACTTAACCTCTCATTGCAGATTCTCTTTTTCTCCACCTCTCCTGGTTCATCTTTCTCTTCCTCCCCCCCCTCTCTCTCTCTCTCTTTCTTTCTCTCTCTGTGTGCTTTCTAGGGACGAGACATACGATGGGGTCGCGGTTAATTAACAGTCAGCGCCAAACGTTGACTCCTCCCCCCCCCTCCCTCTCTTTCTCTCTCTCTCTCTCTCTCTCTCTCTCTCTCTCTCTCTCTCTCTTTATATATATGTATCCTATACAGTTCTAGAGAGAGTGAGAGAGATAGGGAGCCCCAGGAGGCGCGAGCGCTCGGTGCCGAGCTCTCATTTTATTCGTTCGCTTTACCTTTTTAATTTACGTCCCCGAGTATTAGGTACAGTCAGGCGCTCGCGTGTCGCTGCTTAATAAATTGATTTATCATGTATCGTTAGTGCCGCTGTGTGCGGGTATATATGTGTTTCTCCTCAGCGAGCATATATACATACATACGTTCACTCGTAGGCGTATTATGGAAGGTTGGGCGAGGAGTGTAGCAAAAGCGGGAGCAGCAGCAGGAGCAGCAGCAGGTCGATGGCTAGATTAAATCGAGGCGCGCGCTCGCAGGCTCGATTCCGTCTAGCTATAGACTTACACATCGTGATGCGCTGAAGATATTGATGTTAGGGACTAAATAGATTGTGACTCGGATGGAGCTTCTCTGTGCGCGAGTCGAGCATACATAGTTTTTGCTTTCCAAGTTTTTACTTTGTTAGCGCTGGTATCAGCATTTTTGATGAGTTGAGAGACATGCTACTAATGCGGATAAAGTGTTGATAGAAATGTTGAGTAAGTGTGATAAAATGGATTTATGAGACTAATGGATATAGTTGGTAGATATGAGTTAATTATATCACGGATTTAAAAAAAAAAAAAAAAACAATTAATAATGTACATTTCTTAATTTTAGTAAAAAATATAATTTTTCTCTATTGTTCCAGTTTCTCAAATACGAATTTTTGGGAAATAAAGGGATTAAGAAAATAGTAAAAATTATACTTTTAATTTATGATCTTGAGTAAGTGTAAAAAGAGCGTTTAAATAATATTTGCGTAAGTAAGGAGTTAATATATTAACTAAGAAAAAAGAAATTAAATACTTATAGCTCAGGTATGAATTTTCATAAAATCTATGCAGCCTCTGTTTAACTGCTACACTGCACTAAAAAAATTATTCTTTGAATCTAAGAAGCCATTGAAGGTAAAATATTGTTACAACAACTATAAATATTTCATCGAATCAATAATAATTTTCCTCGATTCGACAAAATATTTTATCGCCCACCCGCAACAAATGCTTCTAACATTCAAAGACAATTATCTTCTCAGTGTGTACTCGATATCATAAAGAAAATATCCTCTTCTATGCAGTTAATTCGTTCTGCAATCCCAAGCAGCTCACCCCTGTACGCCACAGGTTCGCGCGTTATAAAGCCACCGCGAGAAAATCAAGAAAAATTCGGCGAGCCTAACAAGTAAATTCAATCCCCCTCGTTCGCCACCAGCCATGCACAACGAAACGTAGTCGCTCTATCTCAAAGCGCAGCTATCGATAACGGGACGAATCGCCGCGGCAAGAAAACATCACGTAGGCGTATCCGTGACGCGCGCGCGGATAGAATCTCACTCCCTCTATATGTTTTTCCTCTCTCTCTCACACGCGTGGCCAGGATACAGGAGGGTAGAAAAGGCAGGGAGCAATAGGATGGAGGCGTTCGCGGCTTGTTTCCCTTTTCCGTATATATACCCTCGTCGAACCATCTCGCCTATATATATATGTACATGCGGAGGCGAATCCGCGCCGCATTGGCGATGGAGGCCTCGTAAATCCGATTTGAATTTGTAATGCCGCGGCGCGCGCTCGCGCGCTTGTTGTATATTCTCCCAAAGTCGTGTGGCGCTCGGGTACTCGCGTATACCTTGGCTGCAGTAGCGCCACACCAGCCATGAAGGCGCGAGAGTGAGCGGGAGAAAAGCTGTGGCTCTGTGTGGCTGTGTGTGAGAGGGAGAGAGAGAGCCGGTCACGTTCCTCGCATAAAGCACAATTTCGCGGCCGTGCCCCGTTAGCCGCGGGATGACTGGAAAGCTTGAAATAGTGGGACAGAGAGATGAGAGAGCGTCGAGAGGCTGCCGCCGCCGCCGACGCCGTGCCCGAGTGAGAAGGATGGAAGGAGATATAGAAAGAGATGGGATTGACGCCGCGGCGCGCGGGCATAGCTGCGGAGAAATCGTGGATATAAGCGCCGCCGTGCGAGCCCCCCCCCCCCTTATGCAGCGATGGATGGCTCGAGGAGGGCTATATGCGCTTTTCGATTTAGATCCGTTCTCGCCTGATGCGCTTAATTGTTGTGCGCAGTGTAGACTTTTTTGGGCTGCGTCGATGATGGAAATTTAAAATGAAGAATGGATATAGAGCAATTTATGTTGAATATATAAATATTACTGACCAGTCAAGACCATTTGTTGATCGTGAAGCACAAGAAAATAATTAGAAATTAGTCCTTGGACTTTAAGAAGCAAATCATAAAAACACAGGCAAGGACATTTTTTCTTAAAGAAGCAATAGGAATGATGTAAAAATTGGATTGTAAGAATGCTTTAATAGTTTTACGGATGAAATGGGATTTGTTAGACGATCGATCCGAAGTGTGAAGATTATATGGCTTGTCGACTGTATATAAAAAATTTTTTTTTCACCAAGTTGAGTTTAACGGTTTTACAGTGTACAAATGTCAAAAGAGAACGCAGTAGCAGTAGTGGTGCGAGGGGCTTTAACCGCGACTCAGACTAATCTCCTGGCAAGAGGGGTAATGTGATCTATACAGTAGGATATGTCCCAAAAAACAAAGGAGCTGGAGGCGAAAAGAGAATCTGAAATGAGGGAAAGAACAAAGCGAAATGGGGGGTAACGAAGGAAAAAGAGCTAGACAGTGTGACGGTAGGAGAGATGAATATATATGCGAAAAAATAAACCAATAGAATTTGTCATGAGAAAACAATATATAGAAAGAAAAATAAAGACATTGAATTAAAAGAACTTTAAAAATTATATCTACATTATCCGCCAACTTATGTAACAACATTATTTTTAAATAATAACGTGGAATAATGTAATTTTTTTCATCGAAACATAAGATAGAAAGCCATAAAGAATATAGGGTAAGGCATAAAAAAGGGGGAGTGAATCTGGAAAAAGTAAATAGAGCAGAGCGAGGGGAAAAAAATACAAATATTTTCAAGACACAGAACAGAGGATAACTTAAGAAGGAGTAGTGTATGCGCACCGCAAATAGAAGAGCGAGAGAGGCGAAGAAGAAGGAGGAATTGCAGGTTCGTGTGCGAGATATATCCCGTATAGGCAAGTAGAGAGGAACACAGGGAGAGAGAGAGCGAGAGAATGAAAATGGAGACGGAGAAAATCTTGGGTCGCTGCTCACGGCACACGGAGGTAGAAGGGATGAGACGTCGGCCGATTGGATTTGGTCATTTTTATACCGAGGGGGAGAGAGAGCTACACACGATGATCTACTCGTCGCGAGTTTTATCGCCTTTTCGCGCTCTCGACGCCCCGCCAGCTTTCCTCGCCGCAGCTCCCGGCGACTGAGTGAGATCGATGGCCGTTACTCGACCCCCCCCCCCTTTCTTTTTTATCGCACACCCGTCCCGCCCTTCCTTTAACGTCTTTTTTAAAGAGCTTGTGCCGAACGTCTGAGAAACAAGTTGGAATGTTTGCCGCCGACGAGTTTAGTGTAACGTAACGTTTAGTGTAACTTTTGGTCCATATATATGTGTACGAGTAACAGCAACGTATATATGTTTTGTTGTTTGCTTCGTTTGGAATTGCAGTAGTGTGAAGTGGAATAGTTTTTTATGGGATTTGTTGTGGCATGTAAAAACTATATATATGTATTTGAAATATTTTACTTTCAGTCGACTATTTAGAGCGAACGCATATTCGGAGTTATTAGTGGATTTCCAATAAATACTCGGTAAGGTGGAATTTTGGTATTTTTTTTTTTCACCAAATTCCATCTTCTAACTTGTAAAATGTATTTTCGTTTACTGTGATAGGTTAGTAGGTTTTGCTCTATCGAGTGAAGAGATTCTGAACATAGTACGTTTTGTATTCGGTTACCTTTTTCTATTGTCTAAATTGGTTCAATCAATTTTCAATATATTAAAACAAAAAAAAATATTCAATGAGTTTACTAAATTAAGTTTTAATTAAAAATATTTCGTATAGCTTTAGTATAATACACTGTAATTTTATGACATTGCATATTTCAATAAGATAATTTAGTGCCTCACCTTATACTTTCCATTTTCCACTAAGAAAAAAAAAATGAATTAGCAATGTAATGACGTTTGTATTAGTACAAACTTGATTTATTTGATTCATTATCTGCCCTGTCGAGGGATAAGGCCAGTGGTTGCGTGACGAAATAATTTACCTAAATAGACTTAATTAAATTAAGTCATTTGCTTAAAATGTTTATGGTTATGAGATAGCATAATCCAAGTGTTTAAATGTTTGCAATCACTGATTGTAATAAATGATAATAATGTTAACTATACAACGGAAACTATGTTGCCGATTCACTTATTTTGAGATACATTAATTGTAATTTTACAATACATATGAAAGATAAATGTTTTTCTGGTAGGAATGCTATTTACAATTGGTAGTCCCACTAGTCTTTACAATAGTAGTGAGGCTTATGCTATTTTGTATACCAGGCTTATGCTGTATTGTAAATACCAGGTTTACAGGGTAAAAGATGAGATCAAATCTACTATTAAAAACGATTATTTTTATTCTTCGTTATAAAGCTAACGAAAAAAATAGTTTTTGGAGATGAACCATAAATGAACTATAACTATAAAGCTTTTATTTTTTAAAAGCTCACTTTCGAGTGTATTTCTCATACTTCTAATAAATCGATATGGTAACAAATTTTTAATAATAATACAGTTATTAATTTGTTAAATAAATCAGTGCATGTAAATTTAGGAATAATAAAATTAAATAATCATGGTATATAATAGTTTTATGAAATGACAAAGACTTTGAAACTTTGACTAATAAAAACTTTGTGATTGAGAACATGAATTTTTAATCGCCTTGTGTTTAATCTTTAAAAAAGAGTTTTAGGCCAACCAGAATACTAGGAAAAGAAAGGTTCAGTACCTATTGATAGGAATTTCACAAAATGTATTATAAGCACTGGACTTTTATAGTTTAGTAAATGTTAATTAATTTCTCGTTAACATTTTCAAAGAGTTCAAAGACTTCTACGTCTTGACGTGTAATTAAAATTACTTATTATTTAGCTTATCATCTAATATAAACACGCTATAAAAATCACTTACCAGTCGTTTCCAGTCTTCGCCATGTTTTGTCTTTTGCGACCCGTTTGGTGAGGTTTTGGTTCTGCAACCATGTTGACGTCTGAAACGACAAAAAATGTTTTATATTTAGTAAATTATTTGTTATTCGTGAAACCATGGAATTCTTTTTTAATGTTGGGATCGTTTTCATTAATGTTCTTTTAAATACTATCCATATATTAGCAATTTTTATTATAAATATTTTCGTATGTATTATTGGGATCTTAAGAAATGCTCCTGTGCCAAATGGATTTGTATTCGATGGAGCGTAAACATGAAACATCTCTGAAGAATTTTTTAGATAGATGATGTCACATGTTTACCTGGATGAGAAATAATTCAAATTACAATATTAAATATTTAAAATATATAAATGATTTATTTATATAAATATTATGATTTTTTTCGAATGCTGGTATCTATTTATTTCATCTTGCGAAATATGGCCATTTTGAAGA
>UELV01171998.1:0-17848 GCA_900490015.1 Megastigmus stigmatizans | reverse complement strand
CCTATAAAATCAGTTTTTTCAACAAGTGCACAGAGAAATGTTTTTATAGAATTACCAATGTAAAAAAATTGACCTTGACATAGCTATTACTTCTAGATACTACACAATGAAAAACATACAAATAAATATGTTATCATTCAGTACTTATACTCCGAACTTACTAAACAAAGATGACAAGACGATCTTGATAGAGCTACTGTCACCTCAGCGTACCAAAAACGTTTGTTTATTGATTTTCAGATAAGATAATTTTTTGCACACACTGATCTTCAAACTTCAAAGTCGGTGAGGTAGTTAGACTTATTTACTAATATTCTTATTTACTATAGCAGATAAAATCTAGGTACACCAATTTTCAAGTTTTCAAGCGCAAATACACATTTTCATACTTTGACCTTCAAAGTTCAAGGTCAAAGAAGTCACTAGAATTTTTTTTACTAATTTTATCGTATTCAGCGACTCATGAAACGTAGGTATACCAATTTTCAAGCGCAAATACGCAATTTCATTGTTTGACCTTCAAATTTAATTTTGAAGGTCAAAGAAGTAACTAGGATTTTTGTCAATATTTTTCCTAAATTTAGTGCATTAAATTGACCTTATAAACATCTATTACGTTCGCTTTTCTTGTTGGTCCATATATGGACCAGTCCCGGAGCGAAAAGGTTAACGAATATTCTTACTGGCTGTTTTGTTTTTAAAACTTATTATTTTATTTGTCGGCATTTTTTAAAATGCTTAAAACAAATTAGGCTCGAAATTCATCTCAAGCGAGACATAACCGTTTATGGAGAAATAATAAATCTCTAGAAGAACGTCAAGCTAGACTTTCACAATTCCGAAACGGCGCAAGCAAAAGACGCAATAATGAAGATATTGCTCTTAGAGAATTACGACTCTTCGAACAATCTTTACAGACATCTACTCGCAGACGAAGCGAATCCTCACAAGAAAGATTTCAGCGTCTTGAAAATCAACGACTGCGATCCTTGTGCAATAGAATTCATTCTCCGAATTTTGAATCTGCTTTCGAATATGATTCAAATATTAATTACATAAATCTTAAGGATATACAAATTCGTTCAATGAATAAAGTTTGTAATCATTGTTTTGCTAAAAAATGGACCGATGAGGCTCTAAGTCTATGTTGCTCGGAGGGTAAAGTTTTTCACGATAAGCTTCCTGAACCGCCAGAACCTTTAAAGACTTCGATTTTAGGCACACATCGATTTTCGAAAAACTTTTTAAATAATATTAGAAAGTACAATACTTTATTTCAAATGATTTCATTTTGCGCCAAGCAGGTGATAGAAGGAAATTTTATGCCAATTTTTAATGATATATTGTACTAGTAAAGAAACTTGAATAATTTAATCCGAAGTTTTAAATATAATCTTGAGAATAGATTAACTAATAATACAAATGAGCATAAGTTAATCATTCATTCTGATCATGTGCCCACAAATCAGCATAGAGGTCGATACAATTCTCGTACAACGAATGAAGTAGCTGTACTTTTGGTCGATGAAGATAAAGGACCAAGAGACATTGTGTTAAATTGTCGTGATGGACAAATGCAACAAGTATCAGAACTTCATCGATCCTACGATCCTCTTCAATATCCACTTAGTTTTGCTCGAGGTGAAGATGGGTATTACTTAACCATACAGCAAAATAATGTTAACAAACGTGTACAAAGTGAAACTGTATCTTGCATGCAGTTTTACGCCTATAGGCTCATGGTAAGAGAAAATAGTTTAATTCACTTGCATTATTTTAAAAGTTTACTAAATCATCATTGTGTCGACATGATGCCAAAAATGATTACTGAAAGATTGGATTTTATTCGTCGTAATCAAAAAAAGTTACGTGTTGAGGATTACATACATTTAAGAGATGCAGTTAACCATGATGCTAATGCCAATGCCGAGGATGTTGGGCAATATGTTATTCTTCCTTCATCTTTCACCGGCTCGCCACGTTACTTGCATGAAAAAACCCAAGATCTAATGACTTTTGTTCGTAAATATGGTCGCTCAAATTTATTTATTACTTTGACTTGCAATCCAGATTGGCCAGAGATTAAAGGTGAATTGTTTTCGGGACAAAAGTCATATGATAGACATGACGTGATTTCACGTGTTTTTCATTTAAAATTGAAAAAGTTCATGAATCTGATAGCTAAATACAAAGTATTTGGGAAAACTATTTGTTATGCTTTTACCATAGAATGGCAAGAATGTGGTTTACCTCATTGCCACATCCTTACATGGCTGCAAACAAGAATTCAGCCTGATGAAGTTGACAAGATTATATTTGCGGAATTACCAGATAAAGATCAAGACCCTTTATTGCATGAAATAGTTTGTAAAAATATGATTCACGGCCCTTGTGGTGAGTTCAATAGTTCTTCAGTTTGCATGAACAATGGTCAATGTTCCATAAGATATACTAGAGCTTTTATTTCAGATACACAAACCGGTGACGATGGTTACCCAACTTATCGTCGAAGAAGTCCTGAAGATGGAGGGTATACTACATCATTGGATATTCGTGGAAACTTGATTGACATTGACAACAGGTGGATTGTTCCATATTGTCCGTACTTATCGCGCTGTTTCAATGCTCATATAAATGTTAAGTATTGTAATTCAGTAAAAGCTATAAAATACATCTGTAAATACATTACTAAAGGTTCGGATCAAGCCACATTTTCCGTTCAAAATCAAATGGATGAGTTGCAAAAATATCTCAGTGGGCGATACATATGTACTTCAGAAGCTACTTGGCGATTTTTTGATTTTTCAATTCATGAGCGATTTCCAGCCGTTATACACTTAGCTGTTCATTTAGAAAATAATCAACGTGTTTATTTTACTTCTGAAAACATTCACGATATTATTAACAATCCACGGAAAACTATTCTTACTGGATTTTTTGATCTTTGTAAAACAGATGAATTTGCAAAAAACACTTTTATATGTTCAAGTGCCTAACTATTATACATGGGATAACAATAAATTTTCAAGGAAAAAGCGTGGAATAGATGTGCAAGGATATCCTGGTATTAAAAAGGACTCAGCTCTTGGCAGAGTTTACACTATTCATCCAAATCAGGGTGAATGCTTTCATTTGCGAATGTTACTACACCACATTTGTGGTCCTACATCTTTTGAAGATCTGCGAACTGTTGATGGTGTAATTCATCCGACGTTTCAATCTGCTTGCGCTGAACTTGGTCTTCTGGAAAACGATAATCAATGGAAGGAAACTATTATTGATGTTATTGTATCAAAATCACCTTCAAAGTTACGAGATCTGTTTGCAATTATTTTGGTGTTTGGTCAACCTTCTCAGCCTTCTATATTGTGGGATGCTTTCAAACCAGACTTTTGTGAAGATATACTTCACAGAATACAACAAAATAATAATTTAATTACAACTTTCACTGCCGATATTTTTAATCAAAGGTTTATTCAGATTGAAGACAAAGTGGCAACTCTTAGGGGTAAATATTTATGCGACTATGGCATGCCTACACCTATCCGTGGTGAAAAAACTATTTGCAACCCCTACGATTCAACGTTAAGACAAGCTTATGATGGAAATGACTAGAACGAGTATGGACGTTTAAATCTTTCCGAATTAATACAAGATCAAAAATATGCATTGATTTAATAATCGATAGTTATGGTAAAGAAAAAGATAAATTATTTTTTGTAGATGCTCCAGGAGGAACAGGCAAGACTTTCTTACTTAATTTAATATTGGCTTACGTTAGATCTAAAGAACATTTAGCACTTGCAGTTGCATCTTCAGGAATTGCTGCCACTGTTCTTAGTGGTGGTAGAACATCCCACTCGACTTTTAAGCTGCCGTTGAACGTGTTACGTGAACAAGAGTCTGTTTGTTCAATACGTAAGAATGTTCCTCTTGGGAAAATCTTACAAGATGCTAAACTAATTGTTTGGGACGAATATACTGAGTCACCGTGCTCATATTGAGGCAATTGACCGCACGTTGAAAGATATAAGATCTTCCACTAAATTAATGGGTGGTCTAACTTTAGTTTTTACCGGAGATTTTCACCAAACATTACCTGTAATTACAAGAGAGATTCGAGCCGACATTATAAAATCATGTATTAAATCGTCACCAATTTGGAATTTTGCACACACATTAAATTTACGAACTAATATGAGAGTTCACCTTGGAGGAGTCAATGCTGAATTTCCAGTAAAATTACAATAGGTACAGTTGTCGAAAATATCCACGAACTAATAATTACAGTTTATCTTCAAACTAAAAATATTCCTTCACAATCTTTTGAGTGGTTGTGTGAAAGAGCAATAATAACACCTAGAAACACGTCAGCTTTCAACTAAATAATATTATTTTAGAAAAGTTAGAAGGAGAATTTAAAGAATATAAATCTATTGACACAGTTTTAAACACTGTCAATGCTGTGCATTATCCACCAGAATTTTTAAATTCTCTTGATACAGCAGGTTTCCCTCCGCACCGACTTTGCCCCAAAATAGGAGCTCCTATTATACAAAATTATGCGAAATAATATTATAGAAACAACTATTCTCACAGGCCCTGCAAAGAGAGAAATAGCACTAATTCCTCGCATCCCTATGATTCCTACTGACTTACCCTTCCAATTTAAAAGACTACAATTTCCTATCAAACCTTTTTTCGCTATTACAAGTCACAGGGTCAAACGTTTAAATATGTTATAACGAAGGTACGTTGCGTAGCTCCGTTAGTGTTATTAAACGCGCGGTAGAATAAAATTACTCGCGCGCGGCGAGGCTGATTGTAAGGAAGCGCGGTATATCTATATATACGCGCGCTCCATCCGGCTTGAAAAGCGAGAGGCGAGTGAGCTGCGGGTTACCCCCACAGATAGCACACACGCAAGGCGGTCCTCGTTTCGGTCAAGCGCTCGATCGCGCATGTGCGACTCGGCCGAGGCAAGGAAATAAGTGTGACTGCACGAGCAGAGAACGGGGAGTTCCCTCAGCGCGCTGAGCCGAGCCTCACTAGGAGGGCCTTTCGTGCGAATTGAGTACGAAGGGGTGAACTATAGGGAAACTGGTAACGGCTGAACGTGTGATGAACGCTTAGACGAAACCAGCGCGGAAAGAAAAAATCTATGCGGAAACTAATTATATAAGAGTCAAATTGTATCGCGCTAGAAACTCTAGTACTCGGATTCGGATTCTTTTATTACCGATTATAAGTTAGATGTAATTAATAACTAGTAAATATCGTTATGTGTTTCAGACTCGATTCGAAGAATCAGCGGCGTTAAGCTTCGTTATGAATATATTTGTTTACAAATCATTTTTTTGTTGTTTCTTTAAGAATAAATAAATTGAATATTACTTTATTTTTTTTAAAATATAATAAGTGTTACTAGATTTATTGTAGCTTGGATTCTCCTCTCAAGCGCATTGAGTTTGAGTTAACCCGCACTTTGCGTGTACTGCATTTTACAAGACAAGTAACATCGACTGCATTCTTGGGACAGAAGTCTACCCGATGATAATTTTTGATGAACTTGTGAAAGGCCCAGTCAGTACACCATTGGCGCAGCATACGACGTTCAGCTGAATTCTCACAGGTACCTCTCAAACGGAAAGTTCTTGTTAATACATGACTGTTCAGATGTTCCATACCCGTATTGACCCTACAATCAACCGTTGCTTGAAAAGTTCTGGGAGGTTGAAAATGTGCCCCGAATAAAGTCGCTGACTCCCGAGGAGCAGTTCTGTGAGGATTACTTTTCACGATCAACGGTGCGCGATTCGACCGGTAGATTTGTTGCTAGACTGCCTTTCTCGAAAAGACCCACTTTTCAAGACTCTAGAGATATCACAGTTGCTTGTTTCTTTCGTTCGCAAAGACGACTATTCAAAAATCCCCATCTTGATTGAATGTACTCTCGAATTGGTTCCGACTTGCCACATGTTCACGAAGAAGCTGCGAAGCTTGCGGCACGGGTACGAGGGTTCAGGAGAGGCCGCGCGTAGAGCAGAAAGAGAGCGTCGTTACATATCGTCGTTACAGCTCGATATCCTCAAGCGCGTTAGTCAGCGAGTCTGTCTGATATGCAGATTCGAGAGAGCGGCAACGCGGACCGAAAATAGAGCGTATGAGCGTATTCCAAATAATCCGCGACGCTGCGACAATGCCTCACCATGCCGTTTTCGGGCAAGAAAACGCAAATAAAATTTGTATTGTATTTAATACTTCAGAGTAAGTGACCGATAAGATCTCGCTCAACTATGTTTTGATGCCTGCTCCCAAATTCCAGAAGGATATTACCACCATATTAACTCGGTGGTGTATTATCAAATTTGCTTTTGTTACAGATATAGTCAAGATATTTAGACAGATCCTCGTACATCCAGACAACGCGGATTTCCAGCAAATAAAAATTTAAGAAAATCAAAATATTCTCTTAGCGTTTTTAATTCCTATAGAATAATATTTTAAAATTCACAGTTTGATATAAGAATGCGAATTCGCTTAGTTTTTGCCGACATTCAGTGCATGCTTACGAACATAATATTATTATAACAAACGTATAGAAAGCCGATTGCATCAAGGAGGAACAAAAATTTCAATTCTTACTATCCACTTTCTCAAAAAATGGCATTAATCTGTGACTTCGTAGATAAGTATTTAAAAATTTTACGTCTTTCTTTTTCGACTCTAAAGAGTGGCGAATTTCTTTATTTCCATGACCTATTACATATAACCCCGATGCACGAGTCTCATTATTTTGCATAAAATGCAATACCAAAGCGCCTTTTCTTACTTTCATGAAGCAATGAGAAAATAAACCAAAAATATATAATTTCAACAAGACAGACTAAATTTTAGAAGTGATGATAATTTTTTACTTACATTTTGACACACCCACACACGCATGCACGCACTTATATACGAACATTAGGGTGTATAAAAGGGAACCGAATTGTGAAAATTTATACGAGTATATATGTATGCCTTACGACGACGAACGACGAATGAAACCTTTTAATATAATAGAAAATCGTATATTTAAATGTTTTTATTTGCTTACTTATTTATACGCATTCACATACACGTAGACGCACACGAGTACACACTTATATACAAATATAAGGGTTCTTAACCCTTTCCGGCACAGCGGGTCTCCCAGGACCCACCTTTTCTTACACACTATTTTGCTGTTTTAAAGTAGTTTTTATACGACTTACCTAAAGTTTTTTGTAATTTTATGATTTTGATACGTTACAGAATCATAATTTATGTAATAATTATTTATAATTTTTGTTAATTTGTTTATGCAAATAAATAAATAAAGAAAAGTCACCTTTTTTCGAAAAAAATTCATTATTGAAGAAACTTTTTATTGAATTTTCGCTTATTGAATATCGCTAATTACGAATCCGTTGTCAGATTTTTAAAATTCAAAATGGCGGATCCAATATGGCGGATAATTAAGCAGAAAAGTGTAATATTGAAGAAACTTTTTATTGCATTTCCACGATATTTCTTAACTAGGGGTTTTCGGGATCGCTGATTACGACCCCATTGTCAGAATTTTAAAATTCAAAATAGCGGATCCAATATGGCGGATAATTAAGCAAAAAAACTGTAATATTGATGGAAATTTTTATTACATTTTCACGATATTTGTTACATAGAGGTTTTCGAAGTCGAAATTACGATCTAATTACGAATCCATTGTCATATTTTCAAAATTCAAAATGGCGGATGCAATATAGCGAATGATTTATCAAAAAATTCATTATAAGAGAATCTACCCACAAGAACCTTATTTTGATTTTTGTTACAAGGTAGTTTCTTGGAACACTGATTATAAATCTTTTGTCAGATTTGAAATATTCAAAATGATAGCTCTAATATAGCGTACAATTTTATGGAAAAATTGTAGGATCTGAAATTAAAAAAGTTTTGTAGGATTTTACGTAAAAAATAGAATATACAAGATCTCTTGTAAATTGAAAAAAATTAATATTAAAAAAAGATCGTAATATCACAAGTACAATATTTACCATTAGGCTAAAATTTATAAAATTACAATTACAAATAATATGTGAAGTTTACAATTTGGATTTTTCTGTTTTTGTTCAAGTATCTTTTCGTGTAAATAAATCTTTGAATTCATTATATTTTTAATTACATCTAGATTTATGTAATAACAAATTGTTATCATTTTGAAAGAAAAATTTTACATTGATTCGATAATATTTGAAGTATTTGTGAAAAAAAAAACATACAGAACATTCAGAAAACTTATTTTCATATAAAATAAATCCTGCATCTTCAATTCGGTTTTTGATTACATCTCATTTACAAATCGTTACTTATCAACAATATTTGGAGAATTGTTGAAAAAAAAGTACACACATAATATTTATAAAATATTATTATTTGTGCAAAATGAAAATTGCTGATATTTTTGCTTTTACTGTTGATTTTGGTCCAAATATCTCGGAGAACGTACGATCTCCAATAGACATATTTTTAAGTCTCTTTCCTGAAGACCTTTTGGATCTAATCGTTGAACAAACAAACATTTATATTCAGCAAAAGAATAAGAATAATACATTCATAACTAAAGATGAACTAAAAATTTTTTAGGGATTAATATTTTGATTGGGATAAAGAAATTTCCCTCGTATCGGGATTATTGGTCATTGGATCCGAAATTACATGACACATTCATAAGTTCATTGATGACTGTAAACCGTTTCGGGTTTATTCTAAATAATCTTCACATTTCTGATAATAGCACTGAACCAAAAAGGGGTGAACCAAAATACGATAAGTTGTATAAACTAAGATCATTTTTGGATAGATTACAAGAGACCTTTAAAAAATACTGGAAACCAAGCAAATTTCAGTCTATAGATGAATCTATGGTGAAATTTAAAGGGCGAAGTAGCCTCAAACAATACATGCCAGCTAAACCAGTAAAACGGGGTTACAAAATGTTGGTTCGCGCAGATGAATCTGGTTACATTTGCGAATTCCAAGTTTATACGGGTAAGACAGATAACCGTGAAAAGAATTTAGGGGCACGAATTGTTAAAGATCTGACGCGTGAACTCGTTGGTAAGAATCATCATGTATTCTTTGACAATTTTTTTACTGGTATTGATCTTTTACATACGTTAAAAGGAGAAAATATTTTTGCTTGTTGAACTGTGCGTTCTAATCGTAAGGGTTTACCAAAAGCTGTGATTCCTGACAAATAATTGAAACATGGGCAATATGACTTTCGAACCTCTAAAACTGGTATGCTCTATATCAAATGGATGGACAAAAAAGGAGTTCACTTTTTAACAAATTACCATGACCCCTGTGAAATGACAACAGTAAATCGAAGGCAAAAAGATGGTTCACTAAATCTCATTGATTGTCCAGTTATGTGATCTAATTACAACAAATACATGGGATTTGTCGATAAGACGGATCACTTGATATCAACGTATAAAATAGATCGAAAGTCTAAGAAATGGTGGCTGAGATTATTCTGGCATTTTGTTGATCTTTCAATTGTAAACTCTTTTATTATTTTTACAAAAATAAACAAAGATGAGACTACGACCTTGAAGAAATTTAGATTGGCATTAGTTGATCAATTGGCTGCTCACAAAATATCACCTAAAAAAGGAAGAAAACGTCAACCTATGTCTATCAGTACGCACAAACTCGAAGTGCCTATTGAAAAAAGACGTTCTCAGGCAGCTCACATGCCAGTACACGTTGGAAAGAAAAAAAGATGTGCACTTTGCAGTACAAAACAAAATGAAACTAAAAGTCAATGGATTTGCAGTACATGTAACGTTGGTTTATGTTTACAACCAAAAAGAAACTGTTTTTCAAAATATCACGCATAAAAAAATAATAAATAAAACAATACCAAAAAAACAGAAATAAAAAATAAAAAAAAATACAAAAAAACTAACAAAAAAGAAACAAAAAAAATGGAGACCATAACCGCCACGTCCTCGTTCGTGTCTCCGGGTTCGGCAGAGAGCGGCTCTTCTTCTTTGTCAATTTATTTAAAAAATAAAGAATTTGATAGCAGATTCAAACTCAGCGACCCCAAAAACCCCCGAGTACTTAGTTCCAGCAAAAAATGTACTATTTTTATGATTTTCATCTGCCATTTTAAATCCGCCATCTTGGATTTTTAAAAATCGAAATTTTTGTAGTAGATTCGAACTCAGCGACTCCAAAAACCCCCGAGTACTCATTTCCAGCCAAAAATGTGCTGTTTTTATTATTTTCATCCGCCATCTTGAATTCGCCATCTTGGATTTGAAAAATTCGAAATTTTGGTAGTAGATTCGAACTCAGCGACCCCAAAAACCCTCGAGTAAGCAATTTCAAGCCAGAATAGTCAATAGAAAAATGTATGCCGGAAAGGGTTAATAGGGAGCTGATCTGAATATATATATACTAGGCGAGCTTAGCGGTTCATGCACCTACCCCCATATATATATCTTAATAATAATACATACATAAAAAAAAGTTATTAAAATCAAATACTTCTTTTAAATAATTACACCGGCAAACAAAATAAAAAAGAGTAGCACAGTTTATCTCAAATATCATTAAAATATTGAGTAAATGGCAAAAAGTTATGTTAGTGAGAATGAGAAAATTCGAAAAAAAAATTTCTGAACTTGATTAAGTTTCTTTCTCATGTATCTTGATGCCCTGAATTCAAATTTGAAGTCCGTTTAGCTCAACCGCCTTTGAAATTTTGCGTAAATGGAAAAAAATAGCGAAAAATCGCGAAGTCACGTTAGGGAGAACGAGAAAATTTGGAAAAATGTTTTCTGACCTATATCAAGTGTGTTACTAACGTATTTAGAAACACTACATTTGAATCTAAAATCTATTTAGCTGCATTACCCACAGATTTTAAGAAAATCGCAACTAAAAAATATCTGAAAATCGCAAAAAATCCTATTAATGAGCGTATAAAACTTTGAAAAAAAATTTTGTGTATTGGATCAAGTGTTCTTCTCAGATATTTTAACGAATCGAATTCAAATCTTAAGCTTTTTGAGTCCCATTATCCAAAATTTTTGCAAAAATGTGGAAATAGTGAATACCAAAAAATCTTGAAAAAAAAAAATGTCATGAATATGATATGAATTACAACGAAATAAATTCTACTGACTCGAATCAGGTTTTCTTTGATGTTGCTCTTACATTTTTTTCTCTTAAAGCGAGCTGTTTTCTCTCCAACTGGCCCTATGCACCATGTTTCCCTTTCTCTTCTCTCTATACTGATTCGTTTCTCTCTGCAGTATATTGATATCCCATATTCCTTGATATCAATTCTCCATTTGACTTATATCTTAATGAATTCGTTCTCCTTGTTATTAACTGTAGTCTCCGAGATTTTGAGGAAAGTAGTCAAGGTGAGAGTGTAGGAAGTGCAATTTGAAACTTATCAAACATCCTAACTGTTTGAAATTTCTCAACAATTCATTACCTAAAAATTTCTGAGGGACATTCGTAAAACTTAGTCATGCTGCTTTTTCAATGAGATTATCTTAGTAATGAAATTTTGGTCTCCAAAAAGAGTACAAATTTGAGGACCATCAAAAATACCCCCTTTCAATTTCGCATCACTTATCGCGGAAAACTTCTCTCGTAAATTTTGAAAACAGTCAGTATCTTTGTCCAGAGCTTTGACAAACTGCTGCAAGAGACCAAACTTGATGTGAAGAGGTGGCAGTAGAAATTTTGAAGGATCAATAAATCGTTTGCGTATGATTTTCCTCGATCCTATGTGAAACTCAATTCTCTTTGGCCATTGTTTCTGACCATAGTGATTTTTTCTGTCCCTGCTATCCCATAAGCATAAGAAGCAAGGATTATTTGTGAAGCCTAATTGTTGACCTAAGATCAGGGTTGAAATTTTTAGAACACCGCAAACTTTGTATTGGTGCTACAAGTATTTTATTTTCTTTAACACTATCTGCAAATTCTCGTCACTCTGTTTGAACTTTGTTGAGTCAATTATTGGAATCGGTACATATGGGTGATTCCACGCGAAAGAAAAAATAAAAATTTTTGAAACCAATGAAGAGTCTCCAATCTTCGTTCTTATAAATATTGGATTTTAATTCATCAACCAACCCTTTCACATCTGAACAGAATACCAATGAATTCTTCCCACCTTTGGTGAAGAGTTTTCGAAACTTATTTTCTCTATTGCGATAAACGTAAGTTGTAGTTCATTTTGTCAATAAATTTTTCTTTTTCGGTGTTGCTACACGATATTCAGCTCCATCTTTGACTAATCCCAGTTCTCGTATGAGATCTTCAACTCCTCTTTGTTGGAAATTTCAGGTGCAGTTCTCTCGGATGCTGGTGGGTATTGGCCATCCTCTTCATGATTCTCCGTTTCTACTTCGGAAAGTTCATCAACTTGCATATCTTCTTTCTCGCAAGAACTGTCAACATCCATAAATTCAGTAGCCATTGTTTTATCCATGACTGCTATTTTTTCTGGTCTGGCGACTGAAGACACGTTGACGTACGAAATGTTAGCTTTCGTAGTCGTAGTAAAACTTTGATGTCTGTCATACAGAAACCGCAGTTTTCTCGGATTGACGGAGCAGACCATATAATCAGCTTCGTAAATCTTAGTTGCTCTCGTTTTCCAGTAAGGGGATGTTATATTCAATATTTACCGACCGAGACGTTTGTCGTCTGCTATGATGCATTTTGAATTGTAGTTACATAAATACTGCAAATTAGCTAAATCGAAGACATCATTGCACTTTTTTAGATAATAATTAATTTACCATTCTGCAAAGTTTCGAGCAGATTAATCAAGTCCCCTGGAAACGGCATGTACACAAAAAATCAAGTCTACCGTGGGACGTTTGGAAAACTTTGAGGGAACGCCATTCCTAGTAGAGTGCATGTATCGAGTTGAAACTTCGCATGGTTATAGTTTTTTTTATCTAAGGAAGTGTAATAATGTCCTTATTTTGCATTATTTATAAAAAAAAAAAATAGAAGTTTTTATTACCACGTAACATTTTTATCATGGTACTACGCCCTCAGGTGGCGACACGTACTCATTCTTTCGATGTGAGTTCGTGAGCACGCAGTACGCTGCAAATTGGTCATAAGCGGTATCAAAGACGAACATTTTTTAAATAGTGCACTTTTTTACTTGATCAAATACAATATATATATTTTTGTTCAAGTAAAAGAACGAATTTTCAAGCTAAACAAATTTTCAATTGAAACAATAGTTGTGTAAATGGCATTGGCGACAGAAGCCACCATAGAAGACCATAGGAGGAGTGGTATGCATTGGGTTGCCATGTATGTGACAAAAGACGGTGCTGGCTTCTACTTTGAGCTATTTACTTTATATTCATAAGCTTACCCGAATAAGTCTTTGTAAAAGTGTAGAAAGTGTATTCAAATTTATGCTGAATGTTTAATTCTGCATTTACAATTGATTTAAGATTTTCAATAATGAAAGGCACCTAATTGAATAATAATTATATATTAATTAGGGAGGAACATGGCCGCCGTCCAGTAAACACGTGTAGAGAGTGTATGCTCGAAAATATAGCGTAGAAAGTGAATTTAGAGGAGAAGTTGAGTGCTAGTGAACAAAATAACGGAAAGTGCAATAAAACCTTTCGGTTTTAAAAGAGTTGGAAAAGAAAGATAAAGACAATAAGAGAAGAAAGTTCAGAGAAAACTCAGAATAAAAAAGTGAGGTTAGAAAGGACTAGAGAAATGAGGGGTAAGGGAGATTGGAGATTGAGAAATGGGATATATAGAATATTAGGGGTAATGAAAAGAGAAATAAAGAAAGGAAGAGACACAAGGGGGAAAATAAATAAGGCGAGGGAAATATTGGAAGATGTATTAAGGGAAATACAGGAAGACAGAGAGGAGATAAAAGAACGTTTCGAGGAGAGCACGAAAAAGAATAGCAAATCAATAAAAGAGATAAGGGAAAAGGTAAAAAAATGCCAGAAAGAAATGGAAAAACTAAAGCAAAAATGGGAAGGACTCGAGAACAGGAGTAAAATGGAACGGAAAAATAAAAACAAAATAGAGGTGGACGAAAGGTTGGAGTACAAGGAAAAAAGAATGGAGAGCTTGGAAAAGAGGACGGAAAATCATAAGAAACTAATAGAAGAATGTGAAAGCAAAAGGATTAAAAATAATGTAATTATAACAGGGATTGAAGAATGGGACGCCGATAGTGAGATAGAAGAACAAGTCAAAAGGTGGTTTAAAGAAAAGATGAGTGTTAACCCGAAAATAAAAAGAGTGTGGAAAATAAGGACAAAGAAAAGTATGATAGGAATAGAATGTGAAAGTTGGAGCGAAAAAATGAAAATTATGGGGAATAAAAAAAAGTTAAGAGGAACAAGGGTATATATAGAAGGGGTCCTAACGAAACAGGAAAGAGAAATGCAGTGGAAAATTAGAGAAATCAAAAGAAAGTTGATTGTAGCCATGAGATCAGGAAAATTAAAAGGGAAACATAACATAAAAGTAGCATACGGAGTGCTATACGCTGGAGAGGACATTTTGGTATGGAATGAAGAGGCAAAAGCGCTAGACTGGGTTAATAAACCTAATAAAAGATAAGGGAATGGAAGAGGCATCGAGAAGAAGAGCTAGAAAAAGAAAACAGAGGAAGAAAAGAAAATAGAAGATGAAAAGAGAATGGAGGAATAGGAGAGATGAAAGGTAAAAAAGCAGAAAAAGGTAGAAAAAGAAAGGAAAAAATTGGAGGGAGAGAGAAGAGGGACATAGAGAAGGAAGGTATAACAGCCCAAATCGAGAATCGAGATAGAAAGAAGGAAAGAAAGAAGTCAAGAGAGAAGAACAAAAAAGAGAGAGAAGAGTTGATTAAAGACATTAGAATGAAAATAGGATAAGATAGATAGCAGGTTAGATAGGAAAAGAAAAAGAGATATGAAATAGAGCGAGAATAGGCAAATAGGAAAATGAAGTATTTTAGAATAGATAGAGAAGATAAATACTGGATGGCGACCAGAAGGAAATATGCTAAGGAAGAAAACATTTGTATATGTAAAATATGTAAAACTCAAAGTTAAAATAACGTTACTTATATATATATTAATTATTTACAAATGTAAAGAAGTAAAATAAATTTTTTCCTTACCTGCAACCAAAAAAAAAATTTTCTGCTAGATGATTTAAATCTCAAGAGGTAAACTCTTCCAGTCTTGCATTGTGGTACATGTTTGAATTCACAGTCATCAGGAAATATGATTAAATCCTGAAAATATAACAGAAAATTCAAAATATAATATATATTATGTAAATACTGTTATTATCTAAAACCAAGTTTGGCTCCATGTAAATAGTTATATAAACTACATCTTTTATAGTACATTTCGATACTAGTGTGCGAAACAGTTGCTTCGCGCACGTGTATAGAACTATATTTCTTACTACGATGTGTGCGAAACACGATTTTAAGTGCCTCTTTTTCTTGCGTGCAACATGCAATTATTGCAATCTTGTAAAAGCGAGCGCGAAGTATTTTCAGCGTAAAATACTTCGCGCACGCTAAATATACTTCGCACACGCTCTGAAAAAAGTGCGATACTTGCATGTTTCAATGAGTTTTCTTAATCATTCGAGGGAGTATAGAATACGGAGGGTAAATAAAAACTTATATTACAGCCGAGAAACAGCTAACTTTTTAGTCGAATTGTGCGTAATTATTTCCCTTTCTTTGTTCCCGATTCCAACTTCAGTAAGTGCCCTTTTAGAAATAAAATATTTTTGAAAACTATATGGAATTGTATGGAAATTGAAAGCTATATCAGCAGCTGATTATATTATTCGAATTATTTAGTCCAAACAATAGAGAAGGAGGTGACATAAATCCCTACATGAAAAAAATATGGTCGTATAGGAAATTAAATTTTAATATGTGCTTCTTGTTTTTCCAACTCGATCCGAAATGTCAAACAAGGCCGAAAAAATTCGCTAAGTTGCAAAAAGCGATTTTTCGTAAATAACAAAGAAACTATAACTCCGATCAGATTATGTTGAAAGGGAAAGTTGTAGGTATTAAAAAGATCTGTCGATTCATTTTTTTATTTATATCGATTACTTTGTTACTATTCGAGATATATTGAAAAAAACCTTAAAAATTTGGCACTCTACTGTACAGTATAGTCCAACTAAAATAAAATCACATCGTCATTATTTTGGTAGAGCAGTAGATAATTTCCCTTATTTTCCCGTGATTACCGCCGCCTCCGCGGGCACAGTGGAAAAGCGTTTTCACTGTAAATTTAAACTTAGTAAGCTGGCATCGTGAGCATTGCACCGTGCTCACGATCATTTGTCCGAGCAACGGAAAGCGAGACTCATCAAGAGAGTCTCGCATTTGTGCGGTAGCTGTTTACACCTAATCTGCTGGGAAAATCGAGGAAAGATTTTCCCGCTGCAACGTGTCAAAGGTAGGAGTGTGTAGTATATCGTTACATCGGTACTGCACACAGAAAAAACAGCCTCGTTACAGTACATAATAAGCAATTGCTTACGTAATATTTATAATAAATAAATTTACTTACAGGAAAAAATTGTCCATCGTATATTGTTTTTGTCTACAATTTCCAAGGAATAATACGTTGACGAATTCTAATTTTTATCACAAAAATATATTTATTTTGCACAATACGTAATTTTTGGAAAAAGTGTATACAAAACTTCTTACATACGATGCATTAAATGTTGTAAAATAGTAACAGGGTATAGAAAAAAGACATCTAATGTAAAATGAAAATCTAAAATTTATTTTTATTCATTTTATGTATTACATTCAATCTCTTTTTGGGATTTTCTATACTAATATTATTATCGCAATCACTATCGCTTTTAATGAAGCATTTTTGTAAATCAATATCGGTGTCGCTATTAGGCGCATGCATATCTAAATCTATATCCTTAGAAGGAAGCTTGTGACTTCAACAAGCTTGTCCCCCACAGTTTATACAATTTTTAGAGCATTTTAATCCAAGTTTATAACAACCGTATGATCTGGTATAATGCCTTAGAAACTTACAATTTATAGTTTTTAAAATAGTGTCAAGTATTAACGAGCTCATTACCTATGTCGCCACAAGTTCACCCTTTTCCAATTTCTAACTTCATTGTTTTGGATCAATTTTACTCCCGAACCATTGCTGTTTTTGATAATAAACACGAAATAAATACAGAGCTGCGTAATAAAGTACCCAAATAAAACTTGGTTTTCAATAAAATGATGAATATAGATTGACCTCTACGAGCCAGCCGAGAAGATAAAATTTTAAGAAAAATATTAAATCGAAGAGAAACAGATT
Organism: Megastigmus stigmatizans; assembly: GCA_900490015.1. Classification (NCBI taxonomy): domain Eukaryota; kingdom Metazoa; phylum Arthropoda; class Insecta; order Hymenoptera; family Megastigmidae; genus Megastigmus; species Megastigmus stigmatizans. The sequence goes on along the minus strand of UELV01171998.1, from coordinate 419 downwards.
TGATACACAGTCGGTATAAGTATCAAGAGGCCATAAACAATACAAAACTATTTAATTCGTATCGGAAATAGAGAACTTCGATGTATCCACAACAACACAAATTATAATATACTAACTATAGTCTTATGAACTTCTGATACCAGCCCAAAGTGCCTTCCAGACAATTAAAAATAAAAATAGGTGAACTGTTAAATTCAAAGGATTATTTTAAATATTTTTTAAAAATGATGTGTTGTAACAAGGGACTCTTATTATTAACCCATTAACGACCAAGACCCCGAATTTCCAACATCTTATTCAAGGCTTTGTTTCAACTAAGGAAAATGCAACGACAATAATTCAAAATACTGCAAAAAAGTGCAATCGATGTTCAAATATTATGGGAAAATTTTTTTCATGATTCTAAAATATTTTTAACC